>OVAP01006045.1:0-12263 GCA_900406295.1 Aurinia saxatilis
CTGATTTATTAAAATAATTCAGAAAAGTCTATTAAATGAGGGAGTGTTTCAGCTATATTTGCTCTGTAGAGGAGTATTCCAGCGATTGATCTGATTAAAACATATGTGAATGATAACACTATTTAATCCAGATGACTCACTCTCCGTAGTATCAGCCTCAGCCCCTTTCCCTTTCCTCTTATGCTTCTTCTCGAAAATCTTAGGCGGTTCTTGTCGGCCTTTAATATCCTCGGCCAAAAGGTCTTCAAAACAAATTGATCTTCCTTCATCAACAAGACGCTTTGTCCAACTATCAACAATAGTGTCAGCAACATCAGCCTCATATCCTGGGTCGATCATGATATCAAACAGAAGATTTTTCTCTTCGTCACGTGCTTTCTAAATACTTTCAATTTCCTGTAAAAAAAAAAAATTATAGTTAGTTATACGTAATTGTACTAGTTGCACTATATGATTATAGTTGTACCACATGATTTTAATTGTACCAGATGATTTATAGTTGTACCAACTGTACTACATGGTTTTAGTTGTACTAGACTTACCTGATTGTACACCCGAGAGCAAAACATAAACATAACATAAGTTACTAACCTTAATTTCACCAAGTGTTTTGCTGATTTCCTCAAAACTAAATCCTTTCATATCACCGGTCTTAAAGATGCTCTTGCACATTCGAGGACACTCAACGTTGGCCGGTGTCACATCATCTCTAAACTTCCGCCTAATTGCCGGGATTGCCAAAAATGCCAAAAGCTACACATAAAAACATACTCACATAATCACATACCACGTTTTTTGCATTGCATTACCATTAAATTATATGACATACCTCTAAAGGAATGACAAAAGTGGGAAAGTTCACACTCCCGGTTGAAAGATCACCATTAAAACCTTTCATTGTTTTGTTGAGTTCTCGGATATTGTCGAGGAAGGTGAATCAACCCCAAGGAANATTTATAGTTGTACCAACTGTACTACATGGTTTTAGTTGTACTAGACTTACCTGATTGTACACCCGAGAGCAAAACATAAACATAACATAAGTTACTAACCTTAATTTCACCAAGTGTTTTGCTGATTTCCTCAAAACTAAATCCTTTCATATCACCGGTCTTAAAGATGCTCTTGCACATTCGAGGACACTCAACGTTGGCCGGTGTCACATCATCTCTAAACTTCCTCCTAAGTGCCGGGATTGCCTCAAATGCCAAAAGCTACACATAAAAACATACTCACATAATCACATCACCACGTTTTTTGCATTGCATTACCATTAAATTATATGACATACCTCTAAAGGAATGACAAAAGTGGGAAAGTTCACACTCCCGGTTGAAAGATCACCATTAAAACCTTTCATCGTTTTGTTGAGTTCTCGGATATTGTCGAGGAAGGTGAATCAACCCCAAGGAAATTTCTTGCATCGATCAAGATCTGTGACAATCTTTTGAGATAACTGATCAACGACATACGCTTGTCTTCCTTGGTTCGTACTTCCTTTCATCACACTCGAAAGGAAGTAGAGGACGGCCATATTCAACCGATTCCGAGAATACTTCTTCATTGACATAAACTTCTTCTCCACCGCTTCTAGTGTTACTTTGGTATCCTTGAAATGTTTCTCCACAAATCTCATATCACTTATACTCTCATAATCTTCTGGATAGTTATGACAATCTAATCCCGAGATTAGTGCATGCTCTCTCGTCGAGTAGCGGAATGGAACTCCGTTAACCACGAACCAAGCTTCCTTTTCCTTCTCGATCCGAGCGGTGCGGAGTACAAGCGACCACAACCCCATCATCTTGTGGTTTGGATCCTTATGCATAAGAAAGAGATGCCGAACCTGAGGGTCATTAAGGAACCAATTCTTCTCGTTTTGATCTAGCATTCTATTAAGCGTATGCACAGCCTTCGAGACATAACACCACGTTGCAATCTTAACTGACGTCGAATAGCATGATGGAGGCAAATACATTTCCAATGGTGGTAATGCTTTCGTTTCCTCATCGGATTCGGATTCCGTTTCCTCATCCGATTCGGATTCCGTTTACAGTCAATACAATACAAATTCAAAGATAAACACACGGTATTAATACAAATTATCCTATCCAAATACACATTATTACTATATGTTGTACTAGTTGTTCACTTATTTTTCCAATATCCATCTCACAATTCAGTTCAATTCAAAACTCAAACACGCGGGATTACATTTTTAAATTTGCTCTAATCCAAATACAAAACAATGCTAGTTGTTCTCTAGTTTTCCTTCCCAATTTTCAAACAATCATCCCCTAGTTTTCAAACAATTCTAATTATCAAACAATCCTAATGATCAAATTACTACTTACCGACGCTGGCGGCTCTCTTTCCGCGGAGGAGATTTTCTCTGTGGTGGTTCTTATCTTCTCACCGGCTTTTTTTCTTTGAATCTCTTCCTCTTCACTGCTTTCCTCCTTCGATGTTGAGTCTTCCTCGGATCCCTCTTCTTCACCAGATTCATCCTCCTCCGATTCCTCATGGGATCCCTCCTGTTCTTCACCGGATTCATCCTCCTCCGACGAGCCCTCAGATTCCTCACCGGATTCCTCTCCGGACTCCTCACTGAATTTCTCTGCTTCTACTCTCGCGACAACGACTTTGGTGGGAGCCTCCTTCACATTGGTAGTCGGGCCACCACTTGGCCCTCTAATCGGAGCATCCTCCACGGCAGTCTTCGCCATTACCGCCGTTTTTTCACTCTGCTTCGAGGGAAGTTCCTCCACGACGGCCTTCACAGCTTTCTCACTGGTCTTCGGCGGAGGGTCCTTCGGCCGAGCCTCCTTCTTCTTCGACGAACACTTCTTCTTCGACGAACACTTCTTCTTCGACGAACACTTCTTCTTCTTTGGACTCATAGGCTTTCTCTTCTCTATCAATCAATTCGATACACGATTGGTTCCAAAAAAATTAGGAGAATTTTAAATGAAACTGTTAGGGTTGGGATGAAGAATCGGTGATTTCGTCCGATATCGTGGTGTTTTACATGGGAAAGGAGGGGATGATGAACAATTTTATTGAATGAGTTGGTTTGATTCGATTTAAAATTTAAAATTGGTTTTGGTTGGGTTTACAGATAGGATTAAATGAATCGAGTGGATTTTGATGATAAGGTGGTATAAATAACATCAACTCTTTCAATAAAACTGGAAAACACCACGAAATTGATTAAAAAAATAATTCAGAAAACTAGAGTATATGAGCGATAGATCCGAAAATTTCACAGGAGATAATTTTTTGGTTAGACTGCAACCAAGTCAATCGTATTTTGAGTCTGTTTTGTTTCCCTTTTCTCTGTTCGGTTGACCTGATCAGTGATTGTTGTATTCGGGTTTATTTAATTTTCCAGGGGAGGTTAACGTAGAATCTGCAAAAAATTCCATGGAGAACGAACCAGGAAATGAAGGAGACGGAGACTCTATGGTGGATTCACCACTTGCGAGATGGAGAATCGAATTCTCAAAGTCATTTCAGAATTACCTGGATCGATCTGCTCCTCACTTTGTTCGAAGATGGCTAGTGACTCTGGTTGCTGCTGTGATCTATATCTTGAGGGTTTACTATGCTGATGGATTCTTCGTTATCTCTTATGGTCTCGCTACTTACATCTTGAACCTCTTGATTGGTTTCCTCTCTCCTAAAGTCGATCCTGAGCTTGAAGCTTTGGATGGTACTTCCTTGTCTACTGAAGCTTCTGATGAGTTTAAGCCCTTTGTTCGTCGTCTCCCTGAGTTCAAATTCTGGTAAATTTCTCTTTTTCATGATTTGATCATCTGCTTTAGGTTTTGACTTTTTTTGTTTGTTTGTCAATTTGATTTAGGTATGCTGCTACCAAGGCTTTTGTTGTTGCGTTTGTCATGACTTTCATCTCCTTCTTGGATGTGCCTGTGTTCTGGCCGATCTTGTTGTGTTACTGGTTGGTTCTGTGTTTTCTTACAATGAAACGCCAAATTGTGCACATGGTCAAGTATGGATACTTTCCTTTCGACATTGGAAAGAGGGTAAATTTAGCTAAATGCTTCTTTTTCACATTAATACTTGGTTACCTGTAGATTTGTATTCAATGGCTTGAATCTCTGCTTTAGTGTAAGAATTCTGAACTTGGATCGTGTTGATTTTTCTTTTTTGACAGAGGCATGTTGGAAATGATAATGCCAGTAGCAGCAATTCATCTCAGTGAGATGAAAAACAGGCTCAGATGTGAGTCAAAGCCTGGGTACGGGTCTGCACATGTGTGTTTAAGTTAGTGTCATGCCAAGGGAGAAAGGATACAAACTAAGTGAAATTTTCAGAAGTTTGTAATAGCATGTTAGTCTGAAGCTTACAAGAACGGAGAAATCTGTGTTATGTTTGAGTTATTTTCTTGCTTTTCATTGCAAAAGGTAACAGTGTCTTTACAAATATTCGTCTAATTACTATTGGAGATTACATATAGGGGAAGAAGTTTTCTTTACAGTTCCGGGATAGCTTGGATTGTACTGTGGACAACTAATAACACAAAGCTCAGTTGGCATCCTCCAATGCACGCAGTCCAAATAGCCTGTATATGTCTTCATCATACTCAGAAACACTGTCTAGACTCTACTTGGCCTGCTTTTCTTCATCACAGATAATGTTATTGATCTGTAAGAGAGAAGAATAATCGCTGCTGATTTAGATATGTTAAGTTGTTGACACGATGACATGAGAAGTTTAATGTGATATACACTCTGAGAAAGTTGCTTTGCTTGGTAGACAAGGGCCTAATAAAATGAGCAACATATTCTTAAAACATTCTTCTACCCGAGTTTCTAGTAGTTCAAAAGTGTGCATCATAGGTTCTTTTGAGACCTTAAGTGAATTTGATACAAACAAAGTACTGTATTCCAATCCAAACCAGGAAATGTTCAACGAAGATGGTATAAACCAAAATTGAGAACATTTGATAAGAAGCATAGTAGGTGAGGAAGCCTTTTCTAGCACACAAAAACACTCTGAGCTGGACAGAGAGTTTAGTTTCCTGAAGGTTATCATTTTTCTTTTTTCCCATATTCATTCATGGAAATGCATCCTTGTACAGATCACATTACAGTCATGGTGGATAACCCTTAATCAGAGTTTCCTTTCAAAGCAATTTGAGGAAAACTCTTCCAAATCCGCCATGGAAACGACTACAAGACTCTTGAGCACTTGTGCTCTCAATCGTCGTCTCCTTCTCACCAAGATTCATGTAAAATCCGCCGTTCCTAGGAAGTCACCTCGTATACACTGCTCTTTGCTTCCTCCAAATATGAATCTCTTCAGACCTTTCTTCTCGCTATCTTCAATGTTTCCTCACGAGAACTCCGCCGTTCACGCCAACCCACCATTCCGATCCGAACCGAAGGACGGCGTCTCCGTCTGGAACAGAGCTCCACGGAGTGTGCACGGAGGAGAAAACGCGACGACGTTGTTCGGTGGGAACGGGAGAGAGACGACGGTGGTTCTACTAGGTTGGTTAGGAGCGAAAGCGAAACACCTAAGGAGATACGTTGAGTGGTATAACTCCAGGGGAATTAACGCCGTTACTTTCACCGTCGACGTTAGGGATGTGCTCCGCTTTGATCTTGGCCGTGGGCTCGAACGACGGATAGCTGAGTTTGGGAACGAATTGGTAAATTGGGTATCCGAGAATGATAAATGCATTGTGTTCCACAGTTTCAGCAACACTGGTTGGCTTGTGTAGGTTAATCATGCCAAATCCTTTTTCTATCTTGTTGTGTATTACTCTTTATTTGAATGTGCTGGATTTTAAGCTCCTTTTCTTTTGGCAGCTATGGTGCCTTGCTCGAGAGCTTCGTCGGTAGACAGGAGTTACTAGAGAAGATTAAGGGTTGTATCATCGACTCAGGAGGAGCAGATCCTCTAGATACGAAGGTACGGATACCAAAACTCCTTTGGATGTTCCTCATTGTCTTGTAATGGAGAATTTGAAATGCAAAAAACATTTTGTTGTACTAGTGGCTTTTTGCTTTTTCTACCATTACTGTTGAAGAACTCTGAACCATGGCCACTGAACTTTTGGTAGCTTAGAACCTAGAAAAAGATAGCTATGGGGTTAATACCACTGATATATTTTTGTTATTTAGCCAACATTCACTGGTCAATGGAACTTTAGCCTACATATTTTGGAAATGCGATTCTGATGCTTTAGGAATGTGAACGAGGACAAAATGAGATTTCTCGTATATGTCCGTGCTTGTTCTTCCTGGTAGAACAGATCATCATCATCTCATGGATCTAAATTCCCTTATTATTTAAAGTTGTTTGTTGTACTTAATCATTGCATTTTCTTTAGACATTTCATAATCGTTCCACTGACATATATTATCAATGAGTATACGTTTCGGTTATTGTTCTCTTGCAGATTTGGGCAGCTGGGTTTACCGCTGCCATATTGAAGAAACGTAGCTCCACCATAAATACAGAACCAAGCAGTCCCAGAAACGAAGAGGATACTTCAAACCTAGAAAAGAAGGAACCTCTAGGGATTGAAAACATGATGCTATCATCTCTGGAGAAAGTCTTCCCCATCTTCTTAAACCTTCCAGACGTCAACATGTAAACTTCACACTACATCCTCATCTTCTTCATGTTGTCTTTTTGGTTGATTGATAATCTGAGTGACTGTTTCTGTTGCAGGAGGCTAAAGAAAATCATCCAGAAACTCAATGAGAACCATCCTCCATGTCCTCAGCTCTATCTTTACAGTTCGGGGGACAGAGTTGTTCCATCTCATTCTGTAGAGCTCCGGATCAAAGAAGAGCGGAAGATAGGAAGAAACATACATTCTTTCAATTTCAAGTCGTCTCCTCATGTTGATCACTACCGGAACTTTCCTGACTTGTACACCTCACAGCTTCACAACTTCTTACAAGAGTGCTTCAGTCCAACAAAATAGCAAGAAGCTCTATGATTGAAAACATAAGATAATTTTGCGAATCCTTTTTAGACAATGATTATTTTGTTTCTACATAAATAATTCTGAAAGGCGTTCAAGATTCGTATTAGTCGGACTATGAGTTAGTTTGTGTTTCTGAATCTGCTCGTTCTAAGACGGTAAGAGTTGCGGATATGTTGTACGGTAGCAAAGTTATGTCTGGGCATAAATTCTGAATCGAACCAAAACCAAAATCTAGGCAATCGGTTTTGTTTATAGATACTGAATCCGTCGGTCCAAGTTTCGGTTCGAAACGTCAAACCTTCCGGTTTTGACTAGTTATCGACTTATCGTCTTCTCTCGATCTGTTTAAAGTTTCAACTGATTTACATATCAATTCTTCGGCAGTGTGACAGGAAGAAGCATCGGTTTATTGATTCTCTCTCCTGTGCTGATTCGTAGTTGATTCAGAGATGACTCCGGCGGATTCGTTCGGTGCTGTGGTTCTCGGTGGTACGTTTGATCGATTACACGATGGGCATCGAACTTTCCTCAAGGTAAATTTTGGGTCTTCTCTTCGATTTCATCTTTTGAGAATGATCGAATGTATGTTTGGGGGATCAGGCGGCTGCGGAGCTGGCCAGGGATCGATTAGTGGTGGGAGTATGTGATGGTCCCATGTTGACCAACAAGCAAGTAAGTAAAAACTCTTCTTTGAATTCTAGAACAGAGGAGTTTGGCAAAATATTGTTAAAGTATCAGAACTTAAGTCTTATATAGCTAAGTTTAGTGGCCTTGTTCTTGGGTTCTTATGATCAAGAGGCAAAAGAAGACCCTTTGAACATTGTTCTCCTGTTCATGTCCTCATCTTCATTCTTTTTGTTCCTACAGTTCTCTGAAATGATACAACCCATTGAAGAAAGAATGCGTAATGTGGAGAACTATGTCAAGGTGAATTGCAGCAGAAAGCAATATTTACCGACATTCGTACTGCCATGACATGTGAAATGAGTGACAAAAGATGAGGTTGAGTTTTTTTTATTTACATGTTTGTTCTTGTGTAGTCTATCAAGCCCAAGCTAGTTGTACAGACTGAACCCATCATCGATCCCTATGGCCCTTCGATCGTAGATGAAAATCTGGAAGCTATTGTTGTCAGGTTTCACCATCTATATATAATAATATATTTCTTGTTCCTTTTACTCAAATTCATGTTTCAAGAATTTTTTAACTAATCATCAACTGCAGCAAAGAGACGTTACCTGGTGGTTTGTCTGTTAATAGAAAAAGAGCAGAAAGAGGGCTTTCGCAACTTAAGGTTCGTCTCTTATCCATCCTCCTCTTGATGCATTTAAAGATCATCTAATATCCTTGTGCAGATTGAGGTTGTGGAAATAGTTTCTGACGGATCAAGTGGAAACAAGATTAGTTCCAGTACTCTGAGGAAGTTGGAGGCAGAGAAACAAAAACAACTGACAGAAGAAGAAGCTAGGAAGAAGAACTAGGAATCAACTTTGTCTGTAATTTCATACGTGTGTGTGTTTCACAGAATGCTTAAACCAAAATCCTTGGTTTTTTTTTTTTTTTTTTGCTGAAACTGATCAATAAACGGTCAACAAGGCCTTGCACTCTCTTGACTGACCGGTGTCGTATTTATATATGCTATTAAGAAGTTGAAACGACGACGTTTTTAGAGAAAGGGATGATCTTGACTCTTGAGTCCTAAGCGGAACAGAAACGTTTTTCTAACAAACGGCTATATTATGAGTAAAGAACGATAATTTGAAAAGCATATCCGCTTCCGTAACTGAATAATCGGAGTCTTGTAGATCTTCTATATAACCACCCCATCCTCTTCCTTGTCTTTTAAATTTTGAATCATCATTCTCAGAGAAAAACGCAGAGAGAGAAAGAAGCGAAGTTGAGAGGAAACGGTTCCTTGTGAAGCAAGAAGCATTCTGTGGGTAACTCGTCTTCTTCCTCCTGATCTTTCTTCTTAGTTGTAGTTCCATTGTTGAATCGCTTTCAACTCTCTTTTTGCAGTTTTCTTTTCTTTCCCGGAAAGCAGAAACGAGTTTGTTTCCCCTGATTGTTGATCGGAAGAAAGATGAATGATCTGATGACGAAATCGTTCTTAAGTTATGTGGAATTGAAGAAACAAGCGAAGAAAGACATGGAATCAGAGGTGGATTTGGAGAAAGGCGACGACTTTAAGTTGGATTTCAGCCCAGCGGATGAAGAAAACCTCTCTGGTTTCTTCCAAGAAATCGAGTCCATCAAAACCCTAATCGAAGAGATCACTGATCTCTTACTCGATCTCCAGAACCTCAACGAAGAAACCAAATCCACTCACAGCACCAAGATCATCCGCGGGTTACGTGACAGGATGGAGTCCAACATCGTCTCAATCTCTCGGAAAGCCAACACCGTCAAAACCCAGATCCAGGCTCTCGAGAGGAGCAACGTCGCGAACCGGACGAGTTTCAAGGAAGGCTCTTGCGTCGACAGGACACGTGTCTCCATCACCAACGGGGTCAGAGCCAAACTCAGGGACACCATGAGCGAGTTCCATCGTTTGAGGGAGAGAATCTTTGCTGATTACAGAGAGGATCTCAAAAGGAAGTACTTTTTAGCGACTGGCGAGGAACCAAGCGATGAGGACATGGAGAAGATGATTACTGGATCTGATTTGGTTAACACGTTCCAGGTGAAGCCAGAGATGGATTTGAAGACGAAAGAGAGACATGAAGCTGTGAATGATATCAAGAGGAGTCTTAATAGGCTTCATCAAGTGTTCCTCGATATGGCTGTGCTTGTTGAGACTCAAGGAGATCGGATCGATGACATTGAAGCTAATGTGGCTAATGCAGGGAGCTTTGTCAGTGGAGGGACTAACAGTTTGTTCTATGCCAATCAGATGAAGAAGAAGACCAAGACTTGGGTTGTTTGGTTCTCCATTTTGGGTGTCATCATTCTTCTTGTGTGTCTCATCTCCATGATTGCTTCCAGATGATGATGATGGAGAAGATTTGTTGTTTCTTTTCCATGATTTCTCTCAGTTAGATGTTTTCAGGAGTTTCAGGCTTTGGTTGATCTCAAACCTTAATCTACATTTCTTGTGAATGATCTCAAACAGATATTGCAGTGTTCTAGTTCTATTCATTAGATGTTTTCATGATTGTGTATCAGGGAATTATCAGGGTCTTATATGATGATTCTTTATCCATATTCTCTTGCTGTTGTGTTGGATCCTATGCAAAATTTATAAAGAAGAAACCAAAAAAAAAATCATATATGTACCAAACTTAAATTGACTGGCTTTAGAGTAACAAGTACACGATATAATGTTTTATTGGAATAGTAGGGTATCTGTAGATTCTGACTCGTGTTGAGTTTATAATAAATTAACTAATACTAGAGATTCAGAAGAATCAAACAAAATTTGGTGAACTTGACAAAGATGTGATGCAAAAGATCAAAAAACAAACAAACAAAAATGAAAAAGGTCTTAGAACTGATTTGTATATTATCCTACCTCAAATGAATGGTTAGTTAGCTGTTAACCGATTCTTAAGTTGATCTTATTGTTAGCAAACACTTGATCTATTCAGTAGATTGATAGTCCATGGTGAAATCAATCAGATGTTTTTATATGGTATGAAACAAATTACTCTTAGTCCATGGTGAAATCAATCAGATGTTTTTATATGGTATGATTGGTTGATATATTGCTACTTCAGTCATTTAGGCAACAAACCAGCATACTAGTCAGCAGACATAATCAGTAACCCGTATACAATTTTACCGACTATAAATTGTTAGATGTTTAATATAATTCAAATTGACTATAGATTGAGTAATGAATTTTCTTATGACT
The DNA here is from genome assembly GCA_900406295.1 of Aurinia saxatilis. Lineage (NCBI taxonomy): Eukaryota > Viridiplantae > Streptophyta > Magnoliopsida > Brassicales > Brassicaceae > Aurinia > Aurinia saxatilis. Next base: position 10,818 of record OVAP01006045.1, read on the forward strand.
AGTATGCTGGTTTTGAGAACATTGAATAAAAAGAGTGATGGGGTCATGGTAAGAAATTTGACAAGTGTAAGCTGGCAAAAACATATGGTTCCCAATCTTATCAATATTTTGTCAATTCCAACGGACAAAAATACCCATCATGCTTTTCTTCTTTCTTTATGGACCCATTCACATAACTTACATATGCATTTGTACACTACATAATATCTTCTTTCTCTGTGTACAAAACACACACAAAATACATTTATATGAGAATGTATGCATAGGATCAAATACAGACTTGTGATCCACATACCAAACATGAGTGCTCATGTTTAGTATACATCTTAGTCTACCTTATGGTTCTAATGGTGATAATGTGGTGACTAAGATGTATAACTAAAATAGATCAAAATGTATGAACGAATCATTTCTATTAATATTAATTTTACAAAGCTATATGATAAATGCATTTTTAATTTATTAAAGTACTTCTTCAGATGCTATTAAATAAATAGATATATCATTTCAAAAATTAAGAATTTTTAAATATTTTTATTTAAGTAAATAACATAGCGAACACTTTCATATCTATTTTTTAGATTTTATAAACTTTTTTAAATCTCTTAAAAAAATTATAATAAATATGATGTAAGATGGGAAAACCCACATGAACCACCCATAATATGAACTTATATTTATCTTTAATATGTGTGCATATATTCTATGGAATGTTGAAATTTGGTGGCACAAATTCTTTCCCAAATATATATATATATATATATATATATATATATATATAAATATAAATATAATATATTATTGAAGAAGACACTCTAGTTTGGAGAAGACACTCTAGTAAAAAATCTGATGTGTCACCCTCTAACTGAAAGTTACTGTTAAAAATGATAATATGTAACATTGACATGTAATTCCTAAGCAAAAAAAAAGAAAAAGAAAAAGAAAGAAAAAACACATCATAAAAAAGTAGGGTTATTTTAAGGGCAACTGGCGATTTATGTGAGAAGACTCAACTTTAGTTTTCAACTTGAAGTTTTCATTTTAAGATCGAAAGTCCAACTTCAAAATGATCCCCTTTTTCATCTTTTGATCTCTTAAAAAAATTATGCCTCTCTCATCCTTTCTATCTCTATCATGTTTCGACATGTTACTCCACTACAAGAAAAAAGGGGCTATTGCTAGGAAAATTTGCTAGGAAATAATGGAGTCGCAAATTTGCGAGTACATTGCTACTCAGTTGCTAGGAACTATAATTTCCTCGCGAAATCGTCGCAGATTTGCAAGACAAAATAACCTGGCAAATTCCTCGCAAATTTGCGAGGAACTTGCGACGAATTTGCATGAACAGTGGCAATTCGTCGCAATTTCCTCGCAAATTTGCGAGGAATTTGCGTCGCCAGTTGTAGTAGGTATTTTGCGAGGAATTTGCGACATCCTAGCTTTGAG
>OVAP01006046.1:0-12263 GCA_900406295.1 Aurinia saxatilis
CACAAAATTTTTTCATGCAAAAACCAAACAGAGAAGAAGCTTTAATAGAATAAATGTAATTCAAGATAATGAAGGAAGAGTCTGGCAAGAGCGGGAAGACATAAAAAGAGTAATTACCAGTTACTTTGAAGACATATTCAGCTCACCGCATACTAATGCTTGCCCCATGCCTAGTTTCTCTGACCTACCATCCATCCAGCCAAAGGTCACCCCCGAAACCAATTCCTACTTAGTAAAGGATATCACTGATGCGGAAATCCTTGAGGCTGTTAAGCAAATGCACCCTGACAAAGCCCCGGGACCCGATGGATTCAATAATGGATTCTACAGGCATCATTGGGACATCATAGGCAAAGGTGTGTGTCAATATATAAAGAATTTCTTTGATCATAATTACCTTGATCCTGAGCTCAATCATACACATATATGTCTCGTCCCGAAAAAGGAGAATCCCATGGAAGTAAAAGACTTTAGGCCCATAAGCTTATGCAATATAGCTTACAAAATAATCTCAAAAATCCTAGCAAACAGATTAAAGCCATGGATTCATACCATTATATCAGAAAATCAATCTGCATTTATCCCAGGAAGATTAATCACAGACAACATTATCATATCGCATGAATTGCTACACTCACTGCATACTAGGTGTCTAAAGAATCCATACATAGCCTTGAAGCTAGATATAGCAAAAGCATTTGATAAGGTGGAGTGGAGCTATCTATTACATTTAATGGAGAAACTTGGATTTCATCCTAAATGGTGCAGGTGGATAAAGCTATGTATATCTACTGTAACATATTCGGTACTAATTAATGGGCAGCCTACGAAGAAAATAATCCCCGCACGGGGAATCAGGCAAGGAGACCCCATATCACCTTATTTATATTTAATATGTGCTGAAGGACTATCTATGCTAATCAAAGACCAAATAACCCGCCAAAAATTACATGGCTTTAAAGCGAGCAACAATGGCCCCTCAATATCGCACTTGCTGTTTGCTGATGATTCAATTTTATTTTGTAAAGCTACAGAGGAAGAAACAAGAAATGTCTTGGAAATCTTGAAAGCATATGGAAACATGTCTGGCCAGAAAGTCAACTTCCAGAAATCATCCATCTGTTTCGGAAAAGGTATACCGTCTGAACGGAAAACTGCAATAAAAAACATCCTAGGCATAAAAGAAACAAGTAATTTTGGCAGATATTTAGGATTGCCTGACATGATAGGCCGAAGTAAGAATACTACCTTTGCATTTATTAAGGAAAGAATTGCAACAAAAATCCAAAGCTGGTATTCAAAACTATTGTCAACAGCAGGAAAAGAAATTATGATCAAATCAGTAGCTATGGCGATCCCAACATATTGCATGAGCTGTTTTATGCTGCCAAAGAGCTTAATCGCTAAAATAACCTCGGCAATTCGAAGGTACTGGTGGAGCGTAACAGAAACAAAAACAAAGATTCCCTGGGTATCATGGACAAAGCTAACTAAATCAAAAGCACAAGGAGGACTAGGATTCAGAGACCTATATAATTTTAATATTGCATTATTAGCCAAGCAATGCTGGAGGATCCTTCAAAATCAGAACTCATTACTGGCTAAAGTGCTAAAAGCCAAGTACTTTCGGAAAACTACTTTATTCGAAGCAAAGAAGACAAGTAATGCAAGCTATGTGTGGAAAAGCTTATACCAAGGAATTTCACTAATAAAAAAAAGGAGTTAAATGGATTGTCGGGAAAGGAAATTCAATCAATCCCTGGGAAGATAATTGGATAACAGAAGAAGAACCTAGGCCAGCAAGACGCACTGATTTAGCCCCAATGGAAAATGTGAAGGTTAGGGACCTTTTCCTCTCAGGAACTAGTCATTGGGATGATGAAAAACTGTTGGCGTGGGTACATCCGCAAGACATTCAGCAAATTAAAAGGATACATCCAAGTAGAACGAACAAGGAAGACAGACTAAGCTGGAAATACTCAAAAAGTGGAGAGTACACGGTTCGTTCAGGATACCATATGTGGAAAAATAGTCAAGCACCACAACAGGAAAATCATGACCAACAAATACGCAAAATGAACAAAAAAATATGGAGTCTAAATATCCCAACAAAGCTCAAGCATTTCCTATGGAAAATAATCAATAAAGCATTACCAGTGGCAAATGCACTTAAAAGAAGGAATATTATAAAAGAAGGAAAATGCTTGTTATGTGGCGAAGAAGAAGAAACAATAAACCATGCAATTTTTAATTGTAGAATTGCAAAGGAAATATGGGAATTAGCTCCTCTAACGCAAGTTCCAGGTGATGCTCTTCCTATAAACACTCCAATGCAGAATATACAATATTTGCTAGAAAATAATCAAGTAGAAACTGGAAAACCGCCATTATATCCTTTTATAGCCTGGTCTATTTGGAAACATCGAAATGGACAAATATTTAACCATAGACAAGGTTCAATACCATATGCTATAAACAGAGCACTAGGGGATCATGCGCAGTGGGAAGAAGCTACTACGCAGCAAAAGATTCAGCAAGATGCCATGAATCATAATTGTAGCTACCACAGGAAAAAAGTGGAAAGTCTTCCTAAAACACCCCTAGATATAATAAGGCTAGCTAACAATGACTGCTGTTTTGTGGATGCGTCATGGAAATCAAAAGCGGAAGTTGCAGGTGCAGGATGGGTATTGAAGAACATAAATGGAGAAAATATACTTGAAGGAGCCATGACCATTCCTCCCGTAAATTCCCCAGCTGAAGCAGAAGCATATGCATTACGAGAAGCAGCACTCCAGTTATGGAGGTTAGGCTACACAGGGGTCACATTCTGTGGAGATTCAAAAGAAATCTATAATTATCTTAAGGACGAACACAAAAATCATATGAAGAGAGATTATAGACCAATTTCGATCTACCTGGAAGACATCAAGCACTACTACAACAGAAGTGAATGCTTCACACTTTTACCCAGAGAACTTAATATAGAAGCAGATGAGCTAGCCAAACATGCTAGGACTCTTGCTCCTTATTGTAAAATCAAATGGATTAAAGATATTGTATAAGGAACAAAGTTGTAGCATGTTTTCAATCAATGAAATACTGTTGACAAAAAAAAAAAAAATTTTGAGATAATTTGTCAGATGACACTGTTTGGAACATTAATTAGTAGAATTGCAAAATAAGGATGGTGGGGGGAAGTAAAATGACGGAAATAGCTTTTTTGCCATATTCTGCTTGAACTACAGTCAACTTGGGCCCTCTGACACATCGAGCTTCGTCATGTGCAAAAGCTGCAGTTCATTTAAAGAATTGGCATCATTACCAGGGGCAGGGACAACTGGCGTGATATAATTTTCGGCGACATGAAAGGCATTAAATGTAACTATCTCTTAATTCGAACGTACCCCAAGAAAACTTTTAAAAAAAAAAAATCACCCAACAAAAGCTCTGATCTTGGAACGTTAAAACACCATAAAGAGCAAACGAAATCTAGGTAAAAGGCATTTATGAGCGGTTGTTGCAGATTGGTTTCGGTTTGTTCTTTTATACATGTCATATTATTATGTTTTCTCCTATCATGACAAGTCCACGTTTGACAGGTCTGTCATGGTTATAATAACGGAGATAATACATAGAACGGTTGTAATTGCTTGTGGGGGAATGGATAGAAGATGATGATGGGAGGTGGAAATTCGTAAGAGAACGTGGAACAGGAACCTTAAGACTTGAATTGAAAGAAGGGGAAGGAAATCATGCGCTTGAGGCCAAGGTGAAAGAGGCTTTCAACATGACGGGACCAGAAACACAAATTACATTGACCTTCTTGTGGCCAGTATGGATGCTACTCATAGACGACAGTAAAACACCACCTGAGCTCTTAAAAGACGACCACGATATGGACATGTTCTTGTCCATGAAGTTCGATGTCGATGATATGAGGTTGAACGCTACTAGAAAGACAACATGTGCTGTGGTGGAAGATTTGAGAAAAGGAAAACGCCCACGGGATGAGACCGTTGAAGAGGAGTATCAACAACTGGTATGTTTCTTGGATGATTCCTCCGCTATGGAGGACGTTGGACCATTTGTTCCAAGAAACAGAACAACAACACCTGTAGGTGACATTGATCTTGGTTTGGGCGTATTCGAAAGGGATGCACCTCCAGTTGTAGACGACATCGAGAATGGTATGCATTACTATGACATATAAAGATATCAATTTATTTTGCGGGCCATATAAACACATAACGTCATATAGTAATCTATAACATGCCATTTGAAATCGTTGTTTATCGTGGTGTTGATAAATAGCATGTTATATATGTGTATTAACGTGATATCTTATTTCATCGTGTGGTCCTCTAGAAAATGATGTTGGTAGTCAGACCGTTAATGATGTGACCTACGAAGGGGATGAAGTATTCATTGGTAGAGTGTTCAAGACAAAAGCTGATTTCAAGTTCAAGATGACTATTCATGCCTTGGAAAGGAAGTTTGACATCAAACGTGCTAAATCTGATGGCAAAAGGGTTATACTAGAGTTCGTATCTAATACATGCGCTTGGAGGATCTACACAGTCCCTGTAAAGGACTCAGACAACTACCATATAAGGGGAATGTGTGATGCCCACACTTGCACTGTTAAGGAGAGGGCAAACTACCACAGGCAGGCGACAACAAGGACAATAGGAAAGCTCATGAAAACAAGATACCTTGGAGGGGTGAGAGGACCAAGACTAACATAGCTAAGAGCCTAAGACATATGCTTATGGCTGACCACAATGTGCCAATTTCATATTGGAAAGCTTGGAGAGCAAGAGATATTACCATTGAGGGGGCCAGAGGGAAACTGGATGGGAATTACGCCCTCATACCAGCGTATCTGCATGCATTACGTGCTACGAACCCAGGTACCCCTGACAGATCTAGCTACATCATTTGATAACGATGGGTACCATATGTTCAAGTACTTATTCTTTGCTCTCGCCGCATCGGTCAAAGGATTCTCAAACATGCGCCAAGTGCTCATTATCGACGGGGCTCACCTAAAAGGACGTTTTGGTGGCTGCGTAATTACCGCAAGTGCTCAAGACGGGAATTTCCAGATATTCCCTCTTGCATTTGGCATTGTGGACTCCGAGAACGATAAAGCTTGGGAGTGGTTTTTTGAGGTGTTGAAGAGAATCGTCCCGGACACACCAAAGCTCACTTTCATCTCTGACTGTCACTCCTCAATCTACAACGGTCTTTTAAAGGTATAGTTGTTTATGACAAATGACTTTCCGTCGTACCACGTTTACATGACTTATGCGTTGCTATAAAATTGCTTAACATGCTTCACATTTGCTTGGATTGACAACAAAACATACTTCCCCGTAGGCGTACCCACATGCAAAGCACGTTGCATGCATTGTCCATCTCCATAGGAACATTACAACTATGTTCAAGAGTAAAGATCTAGCAAACCTTATCTCCCGAGCTGCAAGGGCATACCGCATCAAAGAGTTTGACATGGTGTTCTCCGAAATCTGTAGGATCTCGGCGCCTTGCGGATATTACCTAAGGGACATAAGCTTCACGCATTGGGCAAGGTCGCACTTCACAGGGGAGAGGTACAACATCATGACTAGTAATGTCGCGGAGTCACTTAATGCGGTTTTAAAGGAGGCAAGGGAGTTACCTAATATTGAGGTCATGGAGTTCATCAGGCGAACGTTGATGACTTGGCTCTCGTTGAGGAGGGAGGCGGCAAGCGGTCAAGCCTCACAGTTTACACCAAAAGTTAATGAGATAGTCCACACCAACTTTGAGAAGTCTACGGGGCATTCGGTAAATGAAATCAACAAAGGAGAGTACGAGGTCCGGGTTGCCGAGGGGGGAGCATTCCATGTGAACCTCGAGAAGAAGACGTGCACATGCCGCGCATTTGAACTGCTCAGGATCCCTCGTTCACACGCCATCAGCGCTGCCGTAATGAACGGAACCCATATGGTAGACTTAGTTGATCGTGAGTACACAAGCGAATGTTCGCGTGATGCTTACAAGGAGTCAGTCAACCCGGTGTCGTCCTTTGATGTTGGCTATCCCTTGCCAGAACCTCTCTCAGAGCTCATCGTGTATCCCTCGAGGACTAGAAGGCTAGCTGGAAGGCCAAAGAAAAACAAATATTTTTCAACAGGAGAGATCAGGGTAAGCCATAACATGTTAATTCTCGTGTAATCATGCTACAAAATTTTATAACATGTTATGTGTTTGTGTATCGTGTTATGCATTTGGGTTTTGGGATCCAAACCTGCGGTGAGGTATCAGTGCAGTCGCTGAGGGGGGCGATGCCACAACGGGAGATCCTGTCGCATGCCTACTTAGGTAAATGAGTTAAACCTAGCTAATTTCATATGACTATTTCACAAACATGTGTCGTCCTACAACATGCAATAATACAATCTTTTCGCTACAAGGGGTATGGATGAGAAAAACACATCCAAAAGTCAGTGGTGAAACAATTTTTTTGTTGGAAGGACGTTGAGAATTGTTTTTTTTTTAATTATGCACCGGGTTTGTAATATACTTAAAAGCTCTACACTATGTACTTATTCTACCTCCGTCCATGAAAGACTGAAATATCTATGATAAATAACCTATGCTTCTGCAAACACCGAAACATTGTACTCACATCATTGATTATGTCGAGTGATTGTGTAATGTAGTATGATATCACGTACGTAACTTGATGTGTGCATTTATAACATGTTATAATTAGATAAAAGTTTACATATACTAACAGGCCCGGTTCTGATGGTGGGCGGGCTGTGCTTTTGCACCGGATCCAGGGCCCATGTCAAATATTTTTCATGTTAAATAGGGCCCAATTTTTTTATTTTATTTTTTTTAGCTAGATATTAGGGCTCATTTTTTCATTTGGCTTAGGGCCCTATTTTTCATTTAGTCGGGCATGCATGTCAATATACTTAAAAGCTCTGCACCTATGTATTTATTCTACCTCCTTCCATGAAAGGCTGAAATATCTATGATAAATAACATATGTTTCTGCAAACACCGAAATATTGTACTCACATCATTGGTTATGTCGAGTGACCGTGTAATGTTGCCTGATATTGGAAAAAATTCAGCCGACAACTCACGAGAAACATCCTGCAAAAATGAAAGAGGAAATAATTCAGAGTTGCATACGTGGATGTCATGATATTTAAGTAAATAGCATGCTATGTAATGAGTTATCTTGGCATTTTTAAACCAGAGAGTACCTTCTCTTTATGAGGGATCTCGGTCCACTGAATCCCACCTGTTTAGGAGTTAGGCTCCCAAACATGACCCACCGTTATTAGTTCCATACGGTTATCAACTTTCTCATCATTTTTCTCATCAGACCACTCTAACTCACCACCACCTCTGTTGCCATCAAGCTTAATAACAACTGAATAAACCTCAGCATGTATACAATAACATGGTAACAACTGTTATGACATTATATATGCAACAATAACACTAAAATAACTGCAATGACATGTTATTAATGGGAGCGACCGAGATAGCAGTGAACTCTCTCGCCATCTGGTTAACTGCCGGTTTTGAACACACGTTTGGGGATGTCCAGTCAAGGGGAAGAGGACGATATTTGCGATTAGAGTTAAAAACCAACATAAATATTTATTAAAAAAAAGTCCTCCTAGTTCTTCTGACTAAAATGATGTGCAACACAAACAAATTATTGCCAGTTTCTCAATTCATCTGTCACCCACACACAACTATAGAGCACCCACACACAAAAAAACAACAACCATATAGTATGTAAGTGTATTTTCATATTTTGTCTCCTTTTCACCAAACTTCAAACATTAGAGTATTTTCATCTGAGATTAACCAAAACAAAGATTTGTTTTCCCGCTATGTTAACACTCTCTACTAAAACCCTATCTTCTTCTTCTTCTTCTTCCTCCTTCACTCTTCCCAAATCCCAAAACCCTAGACCCAAACCCCACACAATCTCCATCAAATCCGAGCTCCAAACCGAGAGAAACCTCCAATTCGAAACAGGAGAAACCTTTTTCCGCCATGAAAGCGCTCGAGGACGAGACCTGGGAGTCCTCTCAGCTTCACTCTACAGAAAATCAAACGGAACCTTACGAGTCCTCGACGCGATGTGCGGATGCGGAATCAGGTCGCTTCGCTATCTCTCCGAGGCCCAAGCCGATTTCGTGATGGCGAACGATGCGAACGACGAGAATCGGAGAGTGATAACGAAGAATCTGAGTCAAATCGAGAGAGGAGGAAGGGGTTTGGGAGATGATGAGAGGAGATGGGTCGTGACGCATATGTTAGCTAATAAAGCTATGATTGAGAGATATATGATTGGTGATTTCTTCGATTTGATTGATATTGATTCGTTTGGGAGTGATTCTGCTTTTCTTAGAGATGCTTTTAATGCTTTGAAATTGGGTGGTTTGCTTTATTTGACATCTACTGATGGGTTCTCTTCTGGTGGGCATCGACCTTATAAGTGAGTCAATCCAAAGTTTGGTGCTTTACTTGGTTTTGTTAGTATCTGAGTTGTGTGATATCAATAGGCTTTGTGGAGCATTGTGACTTAGGAGTTTGAAAGTTTTAACATTTCTGATGGGCATAGACCTTTATAAGTGAGTGAATCCAAAGTTTGTTGATTTAGGTGAAAGTTTGAACCTTTTTTTGGTTTGTTTTGTGTGTAGTTCTTTGGCTGCTTATGGAGCGTTTATTAGGCCAATGCCGTTTGGGAATGAGATTGGGTTGAGGATGCTGATTGGTGGAGCGGTGAGAGAGGCTGCTCTGCTTGGTTATCATGTGATGCCGCTTTTCTCTTACTATTCGTATCATGGACCTGTGTTTAGAGTTTTGCTTCGGGTTCATCGTGGGAAGTTACATGAGGATAGGTTGATTTTCTGTGTGTGTTTGAATGTGACTTCAAGGATTCGGGTTATGCTTATGTTGTATGTGTTTGACTGTAGGAACTATGGTTTTGTGACTTTCTGTCATCTGTGTGGGCATTCTGATACTGTGAGGTGGGATGAACTTGGGTTGATGGGATGTCCGTGTAGTGATACAAAGGCTTCTTCTTCACTGGTGGTGTCAGGACCAATGTGGCTTGGACCGCTTCATGATGGATCTTATGTTACGGAAATGCTGGAATTGGCGAAGGAGTGGGAATGGGTGAGTGAAGGTACTGGCATGGATCTTGAGAAGCTTCTCACCATAATGATTGAAGAGAGCGATCCCAGACTACCCCCTGGATACACCAAAATGGATGAGGTCCTTTAAAACTATAATTCAATTTACATTTCTAAGAAAAACGCAATGCACATATATTACCTTATAACTATTTGTTTATGTTGTGTGATTAGATGGCAAGCCGTGCGAAGATGAACTCACCTTCATTGAAGAAAATGACGAGTGCACTTGTTAAGGTAAAACTGTAATTGCATTCCCAGACCTTTGACCTCTAATGTCAGGATATAAATGCTAAAAAGCTGTGTGCGTTTGGGATGCTTGCAGGAGGGATACGCGGTTAGTAGATCTCACATTGTCCCCAACGCACTCAAATCAGATTGCCCCATGTCAGAATTTGTAAGAATAGCCAAAGATAATTTGAAGAGCTGATTTTGTTCATCGAGACAAAGGTCAATTATAGCATTTAAGTAGCCATTTAGACTCGTTTCTGCTCTCACAAACAATTTTTCTCAACCTTAGTACATGAGAACTTTCACAAGAAATTGAGTTCAACCTTTGTACATGAGAGCCCTCACAAGCAGTGAAGATCAACCTTGATACATGCTAACTCTCACAAGCAATTGATGTCAACCTTAACCTTAGTAAATGCGAACTCTGATACCACCCTAAGTATGTGAGAACTCTCGCAAGCAATATCACATAACGAATGGTTAATCTATTCTCATTCAGACTTCATCTTTCTGTATAAAAGAAGGTATAGCTATAGCATGATCCAAGGAGAAGGAAATAACAAAAGTCAAATTAACTGATAGATAAATAGTCTGAAAAGCATTCAAAGCTCCATATGGCAAAATGATCTTTAACAAAATGTAGAAACCATCCTCAAAAATTTCAGACAACACAGAGACTGAAACTAGAATATAAAGAGTTTATGGTGCAGCAGGTGCTTCTTCTTGCAGTCTTCAAACACGAGGAGCAGCAGGTGCGCCACCAGCTGGGCGAGGAGCCTGTCCAGGCTGTCCTGGCTTGGGTGCATCCTCCTACAAAATTTCATCATAGTCCAAAACCATTAAGCTACAACCATACAACAAGATCATATTCCCAAAACATAGAGATGCATAAACAGATCAAGACTAGTTTTAAACAACTATAGCAATACGACCTCCTTAGGAAGTATATTCTGATTCCTCCGAATTAGTAAATGCAGCCTACTAAAAACCCATTTCAATTCCACACAACTGTCTAAAGACTGATTAACCAGGACATGAATACAGAAACACAATAGGCATAATTTGTATCATTCAAAAGAAAAAGTAAGAAATGTAATTGTTCATTGATAAAAAAAAAAACTTATATACCTTGCGTCTAGTGAAACGGGGTGGTGGGGTACGGATCCTACGGTTGGTGCGGGATCGGACTCTGACAACGTGAGAGTGGATTGCACAGGAGACACAGTATTGCGTCTTAGCGTAAAGCTTAGGGAGAGTGTATCCTACAAAAATCCAAACTTGTAAATCATACAATTCCAAAAAAATCCATAGAATCAAACAATCCAAAGATAAAAAAAACATACCATCGTAGACACTAGCTTCTTGAACATCTCTAATAGCAGCTTGTTCAACAATGTTCCTGACAATGAATCTCTTGATAGCCTTGTCCTAACATTTCCAGAAAATCAGATTCAAAATCCATTTCGACATCAACTAAATCTACAACAAAAGAGCCAGAGGATAAAAGATCGAAACCTTGGGGCAGCACTTTCCGCAGTTGGAACACCTGATTGGTTTCACGTGTCCACGGTTGTGCTTGTTCCTACCACCATTCCTACGCTTGAAAGTCTGTGACAAAAACAAAAACAAAAAACTCAAAGTTCAATACACGAGCTTGGTTCTAAACGATGAATCTAGGTAATAGAAAGAGAAGAGTTGTTGTTACCATGTTGTTGTTGTTGCAGAGAGGTTGAAGACGACTGCGTCTGTTCTCTGTTTTTAGTTTGCGGCGTCGAAGGATGCAGTAACCCACAAAATCAGAAATTTCTCTCTTTAATATATGCGTACCCCTTCGTCTTTTAGGGTTTTGTTCAATTTGGGTTGAAAATGAAATGTTACGGCCCTTTATTGAGGCCATCTAAGCCCAGGCCCAGCTCATAAGTCGATTTATTGTATTTTCTTACCCCAATTGTATTGATGCTTATTAAATGATTTTGTTGTTCACCAATGAGAAAACTGGAAAATATATATATATATATATATATATACAAAACCAAAATGAAGGAAAAAAGAAGATGAATATATTATAAATAGGTGGTGAAATTTAGCTAGTTTTAAAGAAACGTTATCATTTTCACCAATTCAAAGAAATCCATTAAAAAAAAATGGTACAAAATTTGGTTGATAATGAATCACAGAGATTGAGAACAAAATTATTGTGCATAAAAAAATGTTTAGAGGTACAACAACACACATGAAAATTAATGATTTGCCATCGTAGAAACAAATATAACCTAATCAGAGTCGTTTCTATAGGTGTGGAGGAGAGGTGCTTTTGCATCGTGTCCAATTATAGTCAGGGCCGGCTTTGATCATGTGCAAGGGGTGCACAAACACAGGGTCCACACTGATTTTTTAATTTTTTCTATGTATTTTAGGATCCATTTTTTTATTTTTAGGATCCAAATTATAGAACTTGTCAATTTTTAATGTAATATTAGGTTTACAAAATTAAATTGCTCAGGGCCCAATANATTAGGTTTACAAAATTAAATTGCTCAGGGCCCAATAATTATCTGAATCGGGCCTGATTATAGTTTTGGTAATTTTACAAAGATTTTGTATAAAAGGGTCCATAATTCATAATCCAAAGTTTGTTTGAGACAACCAGGCCTAAATTCATAGACTTTAGTTACTTTCCAATAACCGTTAAGATCCTTTAGACCATCCACATTAGAGACACACCTCAAAGTGTTTTTAGAATTAATTAGTACTAAATATAACATTAAATTAATCTAACCATTCTACTAACAACTTCTAACTAAATTCTTC
>OVAP01006047.1:0-12261 GCA_900406295.1 Aurinia saxatilis
TGTGCGTGTGGATACCAGTAGAGGTGCTACATCATTGGCACTCAGAGATCAATTCATCAGGTAACCTTCGAAATCTGGGAATCTAGAATCATTAATAGAGATCTTGTGACAGGAAACCTGATAGTCTCTAAGTGGTTAGGATAGGTCAGTTTNTAAGTGGTTAGGATAGGTCAGTTTCCCTACACCGCTAACAGCAGTCGGTGAGACCGCGGTGTATAGAAACAATGGTTCTCCGTCGAAGGGTTTGACGAGCACCGGGGCGTCTTTCAAGTATTGTTTCAGCCGCTGGAAAGCCACTTCGCATTTTTCGGTCCATTCGAACGTCTTGTTTCCGCGAAGAGTGTCATAGAACGGTAAACATTTCTCCGTCGATCTTGAAACGAATCTGTTTAGAGCTGCGACCTGGCCGGTTAATCGTTGGACTTCTCGCTTGTTCTTGGGGGACGCCATGTTGTTGAGCGCATCAATAATCTTTGGATTAGCTTCAATCCCACGGTGCATCACCAGGTAACCAAGGAATTCTCCTAACGTGACGCCTAATTGGCACAACGTTGGGTTGAGCTTTATGTTATGCTGGTTAAGTTGCGTGAAACAGTCTCGCAAATGGATCACATGATCTTCTTCTTGAAGGGATTTAACCAGCATATCATCGATATAGACTTCCATCGTCTTCCCAAGTTGCGCCGCGAACATCTTCTTAACCAAACGCTGGTATGTTTCCCCTGCGTTTTTCAGTCCGAAGGGCATCATCTTATAACAATAGATGCCGCGATCTATGATGAAGGCGGTCTTCTCGCGGTCATCTGGATGCATAAGGATTTGGTTATACCCGGGAAAACGCATCCATGAAGGAGAGAAGTTGGTTGCCTGAAGTTGCTTCGACGAATCTATCGATATGTGGTAGCGGGAAGCTATCCTTCGGGCAGGCTTTGTTCAAATCGGAGAAGTGCACGCAAACTCTCCATTTGTCGTTCTTCTTCTTGACAACAACGGGGCTAGCGAGCCAGTCGGTGTACTTCGCCTCGGTTATTGAACCAACTTTCAATAACCTCTCAACTTCATCATTGACAGCTTTTGCGCGGTCGGGGCCAAGTTTTCGCCTCTTTTGTTTCACCGGCTTGAAAGTCGGGTCTACATTTAGTTCGTGACAAGCCATATCTATGTTGACCCCTGGCATGTCTTCAGCCGCCCATACAAAGGTGTTAGTGTTCTCTTTCAAGAATTTAACTAGCTCGGACCGTAACGGTTTTGGTAGCTTCTCTCCGATTTCGACGCAACGCTCTAGGTGGTTATCGTCAATGCAGATTGATACAATAGATTTGCAAGTCTGTGTCTGGCTTTCTTCGCGGGCCTCCGTGATTTGTAATTGCTATAAGATTTGAGAGAGCTGTTTCTCGCCGTCGCTCGAGATCCTGGCCTTCTTTTTATCGTCATTTGTTCTGTCCGTCACCGGCTTTCTGAGCTTATGCTCGACCAACAGATAGACACAAGATTCCCTCTGGCTGCCGCGGATAGTTTTGATTCCTCCTTGGGTTGGGAACTTAACACAGAGGTGATAAGTGGATGAGATTGCTCTCATCTGGTGCATCCAAGGGGTGCCCAAAATCAGATTATAAATCGCGGGGTGGTCGGCCACCGAGAAGTTGACAATCTTGGTGACTCCGCCAGCAGTGACTGGAAGCTTGATGGTGCCGAGAGTCATGGTCCTTTCGCCTTAAAATCCTGTTAAGGGCTTCGGTGCTGCTACGATCTCGGATAGTCCAACGTTCATTTTCCTCAATGTCTCGCGGAAAATTTCGTCTACTGAACTCCCTATGTTGATCAGTACCCTTGCCACGTCATAGTTGTTGACAATCAGTTCTATGACCAATGGGTCGTTGTGTGGGTGGTTGATTCCGGCGGCGTCTCTCTCTTCGAAGGAGATTGCGAGAGATGAGTCGTTAGATGCGTCGGGCTCGCTAAACCATCGAGGGATTGTGTTGACGCTTCGTTGGAAGGCCTTGATGGAGGAAACATAGTCCATGCAGTACTCGGAACCTCCCATGATCATGTTGATCCTTTGTCCAGGGCTGTGGCTGGCTGGTTGCCTTTCTTTGCTCGGGGATCGAAATCGTCGATGCTGATATTGCCCTTTAACTTGCCGGCGGCCAGCTTTTCTACGAGTCGCATAGCGAGGATTCTACATTTTGCGGTCGGATGTCCGATGTCCTTGTGATACTCGCAATAAGAGGTTTTGTCATGCAAGTTTTGATTCTGGGTCCAGACGTTGGACCGTCCTGTACCTCGACCGAAACTTCTGCCGCCACCGCGATCACGCCCTCTACCGGCATCTTGACTATCATTGACTTGGTAATTATGAGCACCGGTGAGTCCCAGAACTTCGTGGTGTACGTATGGTGACGATGACGAGGACTTCCCGGCTGCTGGTGCATTTTTTGTTGCTGAATTGAGGTGCGCGTTGTGCCTTGCTTTAAGAACTTCCATCTCCTCTTCTTGCGCAATGAAGCCGTTGGCTCGGTGAAGCGCATCTTGGATGGTTGCTGGCTTGTTGGTGACGATGTCTTTGTGATACTCGGACGTGTACCAGAGCACCTGTTTCAAGGCCCTTAACGCAGCCGCATTGCTGATGCCGTCAACCTGCGAGAGGATGGATTTTAACTGCACGATGAACTCGCGCAACGGCTGGTTCTCCTTCTGCTCCAACCCCCATAGGTCAGCATCGGTTGTGTCTTCCCCTATGAATATTGGATACTGCTTCAAGAACGCCGTCGAGATTTCGTCGAAGCTGTCAATAGAGTTTCGAGGGAGTCGAGTGAACCACTGGAGTGCCGGTCTTTTCAGGTGCTCAATGAAGAGCAAACAAAACCCGGCATCCTTCTGTCCCGGAAGAAAGTTGGCTCGGTTCATAGCTATGCCAAACGCCGTGAGATGCCTCTTTGGGTTTGTGGTACCTTCGTACTCTGGAATCCTGACCTTCCCAGGATTGGTGATTCTCGCTCCAGTGATGCGAGGCGTAAATGGAGTGGTGTTGGCCATCTCAAGCACGCGGTTGATCTCGGGTCCTTTGCTCCTCGCCATGTGAGCCTCCGATCGCACCGCTCGCACAGTCGCCTCGGCTCTCGCCAACGAAGCCTTCATCTCCGCGATTTTTGCCTTCTGGGCAGAATAGTAGTCTTCATCCTCGAAGTCGTCGAACTGACCTTCCTCTTCGCGCTTGTCTGCTACTGTTCTGTCGCGAATGGTGGTCTGACGCCTGGTCTGGTCCATCATCTGGTCAATCTTGCCGTCCTCGAGTAACGGTATGTCCCTGCGGTTTGGTGGACCAGAGGGTATATGTTGTCGCCTACCGGTCTCTCCTGGCGGTCAAGTGTTACTGGATGATCAACGTTGGCTCCGGCAGAAGTTTAAGAGGACATGCTGCTTGGCTGGCACTCCCCTCCAGGAGACGAATACTCCAAGCGACGCGGGGTAAAAGTGACCTTCCTCGTCGCCTTTCTGGCTCGCGGCACGTCTATCAGCGCTCCCACCTTTTCCTTCAGTGCGAGGTTGACGTTGTCCTGCTCGTCTGCCCTCCTGGCCAGCCTTTCGAGCATCGTCATTACCGTGGTCAGAGTCACCGGTTCGGCCGTCAGGTTAGCATCGGTTATAGGAGGTGGATCCGTGACTCCGCTGACGGTCGCGCTGGGTGGATTGTTTCCAGCAGGTGGCACGACGGTGGTTTCGCTGGGCAAGCCGAACAGTCTGTTAATGTTGGTAGCAGGATGCGAGGTGGTTGGATCTACCATTGTAGCGTGGTTCGTGATCCGAAAATTCTTTGAGTCAGAAAATTATGAAGTCCCCACAGTCGGCGCCATATTGTGATAGCCGAAATTCTCACAACCAAAGACTTGTAAAGTAACTTTTAGGGATTCGTAACCTTCTTTGTAATCGAATAAATGGAGACGAAAAAATTTGTTTACGTGTTTGCTTTATTGCTGAAGTACAAAGATCGCAAGAGAAAGTCTCAGTGTTCTCTCGCGTGGAAAAAGATGTCGAAAAATGAATGACTAGCTCTCTTTATATAGAGATTATAACCAAACCCTAGTTGCATGAAACTAAAGGAAATTCATATTTATCCTCAATTTCCTTCCTTATCTCCTAAATCCGTTCACGATTCATGTTTATCTTATTTGGCGATTGCACTGTTGGGTTAACTGTCGTGAGCTCGGCCCATTGCGTGACGAGGAAATTTAGCTCGGCCCACTAAGTTGACGAGAGCAGGTCGGCTCGGCCCGAGACGCGTCGAGGAAGTCAGGTCGGCCCATCATTCGACGAGAGACCCAGCTCGGCCCACCATGAGATCAAGCGCGGCCCACTCTTCGCCGAAGGATGCTCAGCTCGGCTTGGCCCATCAAGAGGAGGGGACTTCAGCTCTGCCCACCCAGTGTCATTGTGTCCAGATCGGCCCACGAGGGAGCTCGGGTCGGACCTACTGACTCAGGTCGGGTCGGTCTTGAGCTCGGGTCGGATCTTATGCTTCATGTCAGTTTATAATCGTGTGGTCGTAAGTGTCGTCATTCACTTCAGCTAGTCGTCGAATGTTTGCGATATGTACTTCAGCTAGGCATTTCAGCTAGGCAATGCTAACGAGCTGAACTTTCAACTAGACAAAATCCTGCTAGGCATTTTCTGTATAAGCATTTTCAGCTAGGCAGAAGCTAGGCAGAAATCCAATAGAAATTTTTTGACTAAGTATTTTCAGCTAGGCAGGATTTCAGCTAGGCAGAAATTCAGCTAGGCAAATCTTGAGTGTAAATATTTTCAGCTAGGGTGAACTCTGTTCATCAGCTAGAAAAATGTTTCGAGATTATTTTCCAAGTATAAATCTTGTCGGGGTGGAATCTGACCCCACAATTATTTTAAAAATGATACACAAAATTAGTTTTTAATTTTTTTTCTAATTGTGAAGTGACTTTAGTCTACTAACAAGTAGTAAAACCACATAGACTAGACAACATTATACCTAAAATCGAGTTTAACGGCCTACAAAATATAGGAATTGAGCTATTGAGCCGGTCAATTGTGCTCCATTAACTTTATTAACTTGCATTTCACTAATTCCTAAATTTCGTATTTATTTTGGGATCTGAAATTCCTCTACAATAAGTACAATTAAGAAGATTTGTCGACTTCAACAACTGGCTTTCAAACCCAAATTGTCTGGAGGCACCCATCATTGTCTTCAAAACCTAAACAATTCAATCTCGACCTATCAAATATTTGTTTTTCCGGTGCATTTGCATCATATCTTATTACTCATTTATGGATTTTGGAAACAAAGAATAATTGAAAGATGAATTGTTACTAGGTGATGCCCGCGCTAAAGCGCGGAATAATTATTAAAAATATATTTTTAAAAATTAGTTGAATTTAAAACGTTTTAACATTAGACAAATACTCAAGTTAAATCAAACCAATGTAAATAACAACATAAAAACCAAAAGCCAAAAGTTACTCTACCAAACCTAGTGCATAAAATTCGTTTTTAAAAGATCGAAAAATCCTCCCATCAATTGTTAGGATTTCTTAAAAAATCGTAAGACCTCTCAAGATATTATATATATTGAACAACATTATTAGATGGTAAACTTCTCCACATACATTTGATACAAAAGTGATACGACCAATCACTCGACATGTAAAATCCCATTCTAATTTATTTGGAAAATCAGCATACATAAGTTTCTTAACCACGTGAAACCACATAAAGACAAAAAATAACAAATAAAAAACTCTAAAGGACAGAGATAAGAGAAAAATTCAAAAAATACCATGGTGTAGTTATTTTCTTTCAAAAAGACAAAAACATTTATTTGTTTTTTAAAGCAAATTACCATTTTAAATATTTTAGAAATGCCTTATAATGTTTTTTGGGGTTTTAAGGTTTAGGGTTAAAACCCTTAATCACTAAAATATAAACCCTTAAATATTAAATTCAAGTAACACTAAACCCTAAGCCTATACCCTAAGCCTATAAGGTTTTAACCTTGAACGCTAAACCCTGGAACCCTAAACGAACTATAAATCCTAAATGACATTTTTTAAACATTTTTTAAAGTAAATTACTATTTTAAATATTTAAAAAATATCTTATAATATGTTTTTGGGTTTTAGGGTTTATGATCTAGGGTTAAAACTCTAATCTTAAGATCCCAAACACCAAAAAGATCTTTATTCAAAAATAGTTACAATCTAAACCCTAAAATAAAATTTTAAACTCAAATAACACTAAACCCTAACCATATAAGGTTTTAACCCTAAACCTTGGTTCCCTAAACGGACTCTAAATACTAAAAAGTGGGAGATTGATAAAACTCGGGCGACTCTCACAGTAGGAGATTGATAAATCGAGCTCAGAATAGCAGTATATATTTGTATCGGAAAAAGGAAGAGGAAATGTCAACATCTGTGTAGAAAAGAATTGTTGGCAAAATAACTTGGCTTTAATTATATATATTTTTATAACCATTTAGTGATTATATGATATTTATTATTATAGTTACAATACGTTGGACAGAGTTAATATTATTTCTTTTGTAGCGACCATATGTTACGCGGAAATTAACAAATAATCACAGTGTTTCCCCGCGCGGAGTATCCAAATAATTCATGACTTTAGCTTTTTTTTTCCTTTATATATATATATATATATATATTATAGTCAAAACACTTATTTTTAAAAGAGTTTTTGCAAAATAACAAAATAAAGTGATGTTCTTTAGCGAACAACCTTTTCATCGTTAATAAGTATACTTTTGTTTTGTGAACCTTTTTTCGTTAATGAATTACTTTTGTTTTTTATCATTATGGGCCGTAGAGAAATTAAAATGGGTTTAAATGGGTTCAACAAAATTAATGAAATAATTTTGTATTATCATTATGGGACGTAGAGAAATTAAAATGGGTTTAAACAGGTTCAATAAAATGGTTGTTCAATTAAAAATTTGTAAGAAACATAAAAAATATTGATTTTAGGAAAACATAAAAAAAATATATAATTTTTTTCTAAACGTTGTCCTTTATATTTTAATGGGCCGTAGAGAAATTAAAACGGGTTTTAATGACATGTCACACATCTAATATTATTAAAACACGTAATCTTTTTTAATTAATTTTATGGGAGAAACCTGTAAAATTATTGTGAGCGCGACACTTAGGATTTTTACACTCACAATTGTATATAAGAAAAGATAGGGTTTTAGTATCGAAACGTGTCCTACATATTAAGGGGTCCTCCGACCAAAAAATAAATACTTTGGATTTATTATTTAATGAGACCAAGACATAAAAGATAAGGATACCAAAATATTTTATTACTTTAGTTCACTTACTGGATATAAGATTGGGTTCTCTAATTTTATATAGAAAAAATTAGTGAAATAGACACGTTTTAAAAGGTTAATTTGGAATAGGTGTTTTTAAAAGTAAAATAGGAGAAAATGGCCATTTTTGGTTTAATTATTTTTATAATGGCAATTTTAACCTTGAATTGGTTTGATTTTATAATATTGGTTTATGTGTTTGTATGATTTTTTTTTTAGTTTTCGTAATTGTAATAATTCAATTAAAAGATTTTAAGAAAATAAATTATTCTTTAAAGATTTAAAATAAATATTAAAATATCTCAATTTTTACCTATCACGTGCTCTTCTTCGAACCTAGTTTGTTCTAAGATATCGTTATCTCTCAAAGACATCCAAAAAAAGGATGGATGAAAATAGTTTTCAAATCGTTATTGTGGTATCAAAAGACAAACAGACCATTGAAGAACAAAATTAATATACGGTGAATACAAATTGTGTGTGATGGATGTAAAGGGTGTATGACGGATACAATGCGTGTATGATGGATATCTTTAATGGATATTAAATAATACATATGTATGATGAACATATTTCATGGACAATGAATAATAAAATGGACGCTGGATGTGTGTAATGGGATGCAAAGTGTGTGATAGATACAAGGCGTGTATGATGGATACTTTTAGTGGATACTAAATAATGCACATGTACAATGAATACATTTCATGGATAATGAATAATAAACATAGACGATTAATACATTCCATCGACAATGAATAATAAACATGGACGATGGATATATTTCATGGACAATTGACAAACGATGAAAAGATTATTAAATAAAATTAGATAAGTAAAAAACTCTCTAATCGACGTTGTATACTTAATTCTTCATTTTTTTTTCTTTTTTCCCCTTTTGTTTTGTTAAAAACAAAAAAAAATACAAATTTACAAATATAAAAAGGAAAAATTCTGAATTTAAATAAGCAAAAACCAAATCAAAATTAAATTTGAATTAGAATTGAATTATAATTTTGTTAAAAAACTGAATTTATGATTATTATAGTTATTTAACAAAAATGTACTAATTTACAAAGACTATAAAAAAATATTTTTTCACAAATAACCTTTAAAAAAGATACCATTCACCAAAAATTTTCTTTTATATATACTGCTATCCTTGTACACTGAAATTATTTGATAATTTATTTATATATTTATCCAATTTATCACACACTTGACGAGTGCATGAACGGACAAATGTTTTAGTAACCAGACCTTACGTTTAACAAGCTTGCACGAGAAAAGCCATTGACCATTAATACATTAGAATAAATAGACGATTACTAATTTAACGGAAAATTATCCTGTTTTTTTTTTAAACCGTATTTTCACCTTTTCTTTATGATTTAGAAATGATCAAAATATGTGTATTAAACAATGGTTATACTTATACATTAATATATATACTGGAAATTTTTACTTAATATAATAATAATATCCTTCGAATCTGTATACGCCCTTGCCAAATGCACACTTTTGAATGCCTAATTTACTACTGCTTAATTTTTTTTAAACAAGCTCGGACTACAAAAAACGACCATATATATAACTTTTTTTTCTTTCGGAAAAGTTTCATTATATTATATATATATATATATATATATATATTGAATAGTCTCATTCGACTGACCAAAAACTGTAACTACTAACATCATTTTCTCATACATTTTAGGGTGGGCCAATAAAGCCAACCGTGTTTTTATTATTCCAATTGTTGACAATAATTAGTCTATTATTTGTTAAATGTATGCCTCATAGTAAAACCCATGACCGAACGTATATATATAAAAAACAAGTTAACATCATGGTAAAGTATTTCACACGGATTCTGCATGTTCTTTATTCTTTTTTTCACATGGCTCACCCAGCTCAAAGCTCAATATTCAATGACTTATTTATCCCTTGCAACGTCCAGTATTTAAGGTGTCTATTTATTTTGGATGAACAGTCACGTATCAGTATCTCATTATGTTACGTAGTTATATATCTAGCTAGGTCCATCACAAACAACGTTCAATATTTCCAAGTATTGAAGAAAAATTTGACCCCTATATATTAACCAACTTAATCTTTTGTAATCACAACATTTTAGGGTAAAACTATTAGTGATTATAAATACTCAGTATTAAATAGTTGTGGTGTAGTCATCACATGATGTGAATGTGTTTAGTTATTACAAATACTAGAAACAGTTACCCTATGTATATCTAACTGTAAGTGCACATCAAATATCAGTTATAGTACTTAAGCATCGAATCCACGAAGACCGAAAAACTAAACAAACTAATTTAATTAAATTCTAAATTAAAGCAAGAGTGATGGTTTTAAGTTTTTATTAACTAAGCAGACAATATGTAAATTATGAGGGGTTTAAATCAATTAATACAAACGCTAGACTGTTGGGAACTTCAACTAGACTCAAATATAAACCGAACTATCGACACCCTACGTGCAAAAATTATGTAAACCTTAACTCTAGAACATGAACAATTCTATCAAGCAAATCCAACTCTCGCTGAGACTTACTAACTTAATTTAAACTCTAGAAAGACCAACTCTCACTGAGAAATCCTATGGAATTCAAATTATCAAACCTATTCAATTTGTTCACTAACTATTCTAAACCAAATCTCTTTGAGAAAAGATAGCTAGCTCTCTTAAGATTGATTCCAGCAATTTATTAGCACTCTCATGCATAATAAATTCCCTATAATCTAAACTCTAGATGGCCAACCTAAAGCATAACATTAAGAACAATCTAAGAGAAGAGCTAAATCAATGGTACATAACTTAAGCTAAGGTTAACGGAAATTCATCATAGTTTAAGAACCCTAAATCTAACTAACAAACTACTCGGACATAGCTAAGCAATTCATCATGCAATAATTGAATGAAAGCAATAAACTGAATCAATAAAAAGGGTTTAAGAAAATCTTCTCCCAAAACTCTCTCTAAAGTTGAATAATGCATAAGCCTAAACAATGGCTGTAAAAAAGTATTTATAAGGTTCATGACGAATTTTAGGTTTAAGGACTTAGCATAAAAAATTAGGGAAAAATCTTGGTATTGAGATTTATGGAAAGTGGCTGATTCTCCCTAGGGTGTCGATCAACACCTCCTCTGTTTCTTGCCATTTTTCTTCGCTTCCTTATTTTGTCTCCTCAAGCTCCATTTTGCTCAATAATTCTTCAAGATCCTTCCAAAGCTCCAAAACTCATCCAAACACCTAAAATGGCTCTTTTGGACTCTAATAATAATAATATATACTCTAAAATAAATGTAAATAGAGGTTTATTATAATAAAAACCGGTAAAATATAAGATATATCAGTATCTCTGAAAAAACATTTACCATCCAAACACATTCCCTTTGACCGTGTAACTAAAGAATCTGAGTCCATCGTTTAGTTTAGGTCCTTGTTTAATAAGGTCATCAGTACTCTTCACAAGATTCAGGGTTGGTCTTTTACCATCACTGAACCTACAGCCACGCAAGTGGCAAAACTAACCGCTACTAGCGCCACCAAGGATCACCGCTATTAATCTTGTGTCTCTTGCCATGGCTCGGCTTGGTTAGCCAATAGGGTGGAGTTAGAACGGTTGAATTAACGTCCTTACTTTTTTCCTTTTGTTACTTACCTACTGGTTCGGTGACTTCGTGCTCTTTGTAAGGCTTTAAGTTACCTAACATTTCTGAATAAAATCAGTTTGCGACAAAAAAGAAAGAAAGAATCTGAGTCAAATAAATAATATATAATATCTATGCTTAATATTTAAAATGGATCAATCGCTATAATGCTCCTCTTTGGAGATAAAATGAAAACTACACTCTTCTTATCGCTAGAATACTCTCCTCCTTTAGTGAAATATTGAAATCCCGAAATACCCTTTCAGTTCAACTAATCAGAAAATAAAGAAAAAGGAACGGCTTTTGCTGGACTGGTTTTGCTCCGTTTCTTCATCGGACCCGATTGAGGTGATCCATCCCTTCCATCCCCAGCGAAAGAAACGGAATGGTGATGTCAATTACGAAGATCAATTTGAGCGCTGAGATCGGCAACAAATAGTGCCCATATCAGAGTTTAATCAAGAGGCTTCTCAAAGCTATCGGAAGATACCGATATAACCTCGGCGGCGCCTGGAGTTTCTCTCCAGAAAGCTAGTAGTTGGGACGAAGGTGTCTCCTCCAAATTCTCCACCACACCATTAACAGATATCTTCAAGGTTCGAGTCTCTCTCATTTCTTCAATTTTCGATTTAAAGGGTCATTTCAATATCTGAATTAACGTTTATGGGTAGGTATTGGTGCAGGGGAAGAAAGTTGTCATCTTTGATCACGTTTCTGAGTTATGAATGTCTGTGTGTAGGGGGCTTATACTGGAGTTTGTTCACATCAGCATGTTCCTAGCTACAAGAGCCATATTGATAAGTTTAAAGCTAAGGGCATTGATTGTCATATGTGTCTCTGTTAATGATCATTCTACTATAAATGGTTGGGCAGAGAAGCTTGGTGCCAAAGATGATGTAAGTTTGTAGCTTTAGTCATTCCTTGATTCCTATTAGTATATGATGTTAAGTTGATTTCTTGGTTCTTGCTTCCGATATTGCAACATAGCACANACTTCTTTGTTTGCGAGTCTTGTTGTTGTCATGATATGACTGTTGTCATATAGAAATCTATAATTCACATTGTTATTTGGTCTTAAGCGCTTCATAAAATTTAGTCATGTTTATTATGTATGTCCGAGAAGATAGAGCATACTCAAGTCTCTGTCATTAAGGATATACACGCATCTACTTCCTATACTAGATTTGTCCCAAAACCAAAGACGTCACAACCTGCTTTATTTCAAAGG
>OVAP01006048.1:1134-12259 GCA_900406295.1 Aurinia saxatilis
GAATGGCCGGTGTTGAAAGCGAATATCTTGAGTCACAGTGGAGATTTAGTCAGCTAAAATTGTGTTTGAGGAGAGTCTAACTAAGGATCCGCTTTGTGCTGAGGCTTACCACGGATTGGTTATGGCTTATTCTGATTTTGGTGATGTTTTGAATGCGGTGGAGAAGAGAATTGGTGAGGCGATGGGTCACTGTGATTTTGCTCTGGGTTAGAATTTGAATTGGCTTCTTCCATGTTTTTTTAAAAGGACATTATAAATGGGGAGAAGAACTTTGATGATGATGAATGTAGCCACATTGCTTCGTTGGTGGTTGGGCTTTGTCATGTACTTAAGAATTTTGGTGAGTTCTGAATTTGAATTTTCAAATATGTATGACATTTGAGAATTGGTTAATTGAATGTTTGATGTTGCAACAGGTTGTGGTACTGCAAACAATCATAATGCGTTCGAGTTATTTTGTGTGGAGAGTGTTTATTCCACTCATGAAGTATGTGGACTTTGTTAGACATATATTGTTAGATATTATAGTCATTGTCATGAAAAAGTATGTGGACTTTGTTAGACATATATTGTTCGATATTGTAGTCATTGNATTATAGTCATTGTCATTAAAAAGTATGTGGACTTTGTTAGACATATATTGTTCGATATTGTAGTCATTGTCATTAGAAAGTATGTGGACTTATTTAGACCTATGTGTAATTATGTTTCAGCTTCATCTTTTCTTGCATAAGATTTTTATATAATCAAACAAGAGGATTACTCCCAATCTATACGGCGAAAGCAAAACCATTGCAGATCAAGATTTTTATCATGTTTCAGATTCTTTTCTTGTAAATGAACATTTAATCAGTTTATAATACGCTTATAAAATACTTTTAAGGCACTTCTAAGACATTTCTAAGGAATTTTTAAGATATTTACAAGATGCTCGCTTATAAGATTTTTTTAAACATTTCTAAGGCGTTTACAAGATGCTCGCTTAGAAGACGTTTACTAAATTCATGTAGATAGTAAATGGGAACTAAATATTCTCCCTATCAGTTTAGAACACTGGTTTATACAAAAGATTTATAAATAACTTATGGCTATAAAAAGCTTAGAATGGACTTATAATTACCTTATAAAAAGCTTATAATTGGTTTATAATTATCTTATAAAGGCTTATCTTATTAAATGATTATAAATGCCTTATAAAATGCTTACAATTAACTTATAATTAGCTTATAAATTGAGCAAAATTGTAACCAAATCCAAGACGATGAAACTAAAGAAAAAATAACAATATTTTACGTTAGATTTTTTCATAGATTCAATACAACAAACATCACAACAAGATTCTTAAATTTCATTAGATTAAAACAATAAGAGTGAAAGTGTTGGTGTGATGAGAGCTGCCGCTTCATCATTTTCCCCACCAGCTTCTCCACAAAATGCTCCACTTGGTCCTTTGTTTCACGCTTCCTTTTACCTGTAACAGCCTTACAAAGGCCTGGTAAAAAGTAATCACTATCGCTGTCAACAGACGACGAGCTGCAAAACCGAGAAAAATCCCAAGCGTCCATTGGCAATCCACATAAAAAACTCAAGAGATTCCAACACAATTTCAATATATAATAGACTAATAACAATCCTATCATACCGCCCTTAGCATCCAAGAACAATCCATAGACTAAGATTACTGCTTACAAGTGATATTAACATTCAAAAATCATCACTGTAAAATTTTGATGTGATAATAGAAAAAGCATAACTAAACCAATCTCAAGCTGGGAAATATAAAGAGAATGGGATTCAAACATTCAGAGACATAATGTGTACCAAACAAGCTTGTAATAAGACATGAAAGAATTAATATTATCGAAACAAAAGTAATAACTGTTATGACAGTAACAACAGATCCAAAATTGACAAAGCTCTTATCTTTTTACCTGAGAGAGACACAAGCTTGAAAGTCCATTTCCTGGTCATCTTTGTCAATTTGACGAGCCAATTGAGCAGTAACCTCCACGTCATCAATCTTGGATGCGAAACAACTTTCACCGAACCTCATCTCCGGCAAACAGTCTTGGTGATTGGCTTAGTGTTTTTGGATCTATTCTTTGGCTTCTATTTTATGATCTCCGGAGTCAAAAATCTCTCAGGATACCACTCAATCTCCATCCTAAACAACAGTTAACGATCAAAAACATCTGAATGTAGGGTCCAAGTAGGATGTCGTTCCTGGATCTTGGTTTGCTCGGTCGGCTCCATTGTTATATCCGCCGTGCTTTTGGCCATCGGAAATGCCGAGGAACTGCATGCATTGGGTGCCAAGGGAATATCTTGGGATACTTCCACTGAGGCCGAGGAAGCGTCTGTGGTTACTTCCTCAGCAAAATCGGCTAAGACGAAGTCGGAGAGAACTTGTGCTTTTGTTGTGATTCGCGGTCGGTATTCTATATCTATTCGCTGAATTCGATGGCCCACTTGGCGAGACGACTAGACGGACTGGGGCTATGTAGGATCGAACGTAATGGATACGCCGTGATTACGACGATCGCATGAGATTGAAAATAAGGTATAACACTACAAGAAAACAGCTCGTTTGTGACGGAAGAAAACGTCGCTAGATCGTCGCAAATCAGGATTTGCGTCGAAATTGCGACATCTCAAATTCCGTCGCATTAGCTCGTCGCAAAGACTAAAACGTCGCAAATTTGCAAGGAAACGGATTCCATTGCAAGTACCTCGCTAAAGCCTTGCGACGATGTTTCTAGGAGGAGGACGCGGAGTCGCATCTCCGTCGCAGGTTTCGCGACAGATGTGCGACGTTCGGGGAGGTCAGATGCAAATCCGTCGCTAATATTTGCGAGGTATTTACGGCGGATTACCATGTATTTTCACGGAGAGGATTGCGTGGAATTTGAGGGAGCCACGGTCGTCGCAAGTGCGAGGGCGTGGTAGTCGTCGCACTTGCGGCGAATTTTCGATAGATATATTTGCTTGGTATCTGCGTGGTATTTGCGACGAACGGTTATAATAATAAAAAAATTAAAATAAAATTACAAAAATAAAATTAATTTTAAAACAAATATATTATATATAATTAAAAATGTCAAATTTTACAAATAGTTGATATTAAAATAAAAATAAAACTAGCAATCATCGCCCTCTATCTCGTTATCCTCCTAAACCGAGTGTTGCGTGGATGGTCCGGTTGTGGGAACTTGGACTCAGTGTCTGGAGAGGAGGCTCGAGAAGTTAGGATCAGTAGTCCTAGCGTAGTCGAACAACATGTCGAACCCGTCGTTGCGATGATGTAACTCCTTGATCTGCTAGCTCTGCTGGTGAATCAGTTCATGCGCCTCGATCAGGCCGGAGTCGGACCCCTCGAATCTCCAAGCCGGAGTGATCCGGTACACGCTACTTTCCCCATTTTACGGGGGAGAACCTAGGCGATCATGTACATACAAATAACTAAATATTAGAAAGTTAAAATAATAATTATAGTAAATAATGAAATAAATGAATTAAGTATAAACTATAAGTATTATTATATATATAAAGGTAATTAAAATCAGATTTATTAAATGTAATTAAAATTACCTCGGTTGCAATCCGGTTGACCTCGTCGGGTGTGACCTCGATCGGTTGGCCATCGGGGGTGGAGGATTGGGAGGAAACTTCCTCCACGCGGGAAGTAATCTCCGTATGGTACTGCTCCAGACGCTTGGAGAACCAAGTACCATCGGACTTCCGATACGTCTGCTCCCAAACATCGACTATGGTTGCCGGGGCCTTTTTCTTCTCGGCCTGCGTTATGGAAAAAAATAGAAAGTTAAAGTTAAATATTATAAATTTAACAATTGTAATTAACAATGATAAAAGGGAAAAAATTGGGACTTATAATTTCCCGCTCACGCCATCGAAATGACCATTGCCCGGATCCATGTCTAGACGGACCCTCCCCTGGAACAGGCAGAGTGAGTGTAGTTGACTGGGTCTGAATCCTCCGCCCCTGGGACTTGGGCGTCTGCCAATACTCTACTAGTCCTGCCCACTGTTGGGCAGAACCAAACTGGCTTCACGTTGTCGCCCCGCTGCAACCACTTGCTCTTCCATCGGCCAACTTGATCAAGGAGCCGGTCCGCGGCCTTCTTCTTGAACGCTGCTCGGACCGTCTCCGTGATAGTGGGATCCCAGTAAAACTGTTGTTGAGATAGAAGACATAGTAAAAAATAAATTAGTAAAGTTAACTAATGATTAAAATTTTTATAATTATAGAAAATATATATAAAAATTTACTTTACCGCTAAAATTTGGAACCACCGCTGTTGAACGTTGGGGGAGAAGTACATGGCGGTCAATTTTGGAATTAGTCAAGCTAATGTGTGGATTACTAGGTTGGCTAAGATCGGTTAAACACTTCAAAGCAAGACGAGTTTTATATTTTCAAACTTCTTCCACAGTTTAGTTTATGTTTTGCTTGAGGGGTAGCAAAGGCTAAGTCTGGGGGAGTTATTATTAGAGTTCAAAAGAGTCATTTTAGGTGTATGGGCGAGTTTTGGAGCTTTCGAACAAACTAGAAAAATTATGGAGCAAAAATGTAATAAACTTGAAGAGACAAAAAAAGGAAACCAAGAAAATGGCAAAATCAGAACGGGGTGTCGATCGACATTACTCTGGTGTCGATCGACACCCATCGGATCATCGGCCAATATTCTCTAAATCTCAAGATCAAGAAGATTTCCATAATTTTATTTGAAAATATATCATTCACTAAATCCGTCCTAGACCCTATATATACGTTGTTTTGGCCATTGTTTAGCCATATTAAATATTCTTCTTCTCATAGGGTTTTGTAAGGGAGAAGAAACCTCTGAACCATTTTTTATTTCTTTTATATTCAATTTATTACTTTCATTGATTTTTACGTGATGAATTGCTCTGCCATGTATGAGTAGTTTATTAGTTAGGTTTAGGGTTCTTAGACTAGTATGATTTTTTGTTAACCTTAGCTTAATTTATGAACCATTAAATTAAATCTTCTCTTAGATTGTTCTTAATGTTATACTTTAAGTTGGCCATCTAGAGTCTAGATCATAGAGAATTTATTATGCATGAGAGTGCTAATACATTGTTGGAATCAATCTTAAGAGGGCTAGCTATATTTTCTCAAAGAGATTTGGTTTAGAATACTTAGTGAACAATTGAATCGGTTTGTTAATGCTAGTTTAAATTTCATAGAATTTCTCTAAGAGATTTGGTCTTAAGAGAGCTCAAAGAGGTTTGTTAATGCTAATAAATTGTTGGAATCAATCTTAAGAGAGCCAGCTATCTTTTCTCAAAGAGATTTGGTTTAAAATACTTAGTGAACAATTGAATCGGTTTGTTAATCCTAGTTTAAATTTCATAGGATTTCTCAAAGAGATTTGTTCTTTCCAGGGTTTAAACTAAGATAAATAATCTTAGCGAGAGCTGGATTGCTTGATTGCATTGTTCATGTTCTAGAGTTAAATTTTATATAAATTCTGTCGACGGGTGTCGATCGACATCACACAAGTGTCGATCGGCATTACTTATATTTAGGTTCAGAACTGAGTCTTAGTTGAAGTTTCCAAAAGCCTAGCGTTTGTTTGAATTGATTTAAATCTCTTAAAATCACTTAGTGTCCGCCTCAGTTAGTTAATCTTAAAAACCATCACCTTGATTTAATTTAGAATTTATTAAACTAGTTTGCATTATTTTTTCGGTCTTTGTGGATTCGATCCTTAATTACTATAACTGCTTATTTGTTGTGCATTTGTAGTTATAAATACATAGAGTAAAACTTTGTGTAT
Source organism: Aurinia saxatilis (assembly GCA_900406295.1). Lineage (NCBI taxonomy): Eukaryota > Viridiplantae > Streptophyta > Magnoliopsida > Brassicales > Brassicaceae > Aurinia > Aurinia saxatilis. Next base: position 6,957 of record OVAP01006048.1, read on the forward strand.
CAGTTATCTGCAACATCTCCTCATATCTCCTCAAATGCAACGGTCCTTATCTGATGTTGTTCTCGAAACTTCTTGTGATTTATTGGCCTTGGTGATCGGTGGACCGCAGTGCTCGATCGATTGGGCCTTCATTTCCAGTGGGCTTCTTGATACATCTTCAATGATTGGGCTTAACTTCTTACTCCTGAGGGTGACGACTTGATTCCAAGCTCATGTGACAGCTAACTCATGTGGCTTGCTTGTCTTAACTCCTCACTTCAATCCAAATAAATCATCTTCTTCATCCGGACCTGGACTTCTGATGTTGAATTGTTGGACTTGGTAAAAAATTCCCATTTATTACCTAAAAAGCCTTATTTCCACAAAAACACTTTAGAAACTGAGAAATGTGAAATTTGATAGTTTATGTTTCAAATCAAATGGTTTATTTAAGAAAAGCACCGAAAATCTATACTAAAAAGCGGTAAGATATCACTCCTGTCAGCAACGAAAAGGGTATTTAAAGATAAGATTCGGAAACCTCAACATAATTAACATAAAGTCAACAAAATTTGGGAAGGGATTTCCGTGCAGCAGATCAGACTGCGGATCGGACATTTTTCCGATGTGGCTGCAAAAGGAAATGTGATTTTAATGCTACGGAATCGGACACTGGATTGGGAGTCATGTCCAATCCAGTTGTTCTTCCTTCTTCTCAACTTGATTTTCTTCACTCTTTGCTTTCTCCTTTGCTCAATTGCTCATCCATTTGCTCTTCAAGCTTCATCCAAGTCTTCTTCACATCCAAGTAGTTCCAAATGTACCTAAAACATGCAAATATACAATTTAAATGCAATGCAAGAAAAAGTCCTAAATGCAAGCTATAATGCAAAATGTGGATAAATGTACAACAAACCAACACAGATGCATGACAATCAAGACTAAATGACATGAAAACAAGGGTAAAAATATGCATAAAAAACAACATATCACACATCCATAAGTCATCATCAATAACAATGACTAAACACTAAGGAGACATTTCCACAATGATCCGTGAAGAAAGAAACACAATTTTCAAGATTATCCAAAGTCTTAACATAATTTTAACAAAATTTGAACGCAAAAGATTGTCCAAGGATCAAACTCATTAGAGAAATATCCAGCTCAACGAGTCAGACTAATTATCCATAAGCTAATTCGAGAAATCTAAGTGTGAAAACGAATTAACCATAAGCGTCATAGTCGGATAATATGAAAAACAATATTACAATAGAAAAAGTACAGTTGCATTTAATTTTGAGTGTTTATTTTTACGTAAAAGTAGAAATATAATTAAAAGAGCTCAGTCACTTAAGAAAAATTGTGAGAAATGTCCCTTTCCACGTGTCTCTTTCAAAAATATCACATTTTTCTTTCCAAAAATATTTTTTTTTGGGATTTCGGGTTGATTTAAAGTTTAATTTAGGGATTAAATTTAGTTGGGTTAGGGTTTAGTGATTTGCTAACTATTGAGTTTATGTTTGAGATATAGCGTTTATATTTTATGAGTTATGGATTTATTAAGTAATTAAAACCTTTTTCACGGTTTAAAATTTTCTAAACCCTAAACCTTATAAAACATTGTAGAACATTTTTAAATATTAAAATTAGTAATTTAGATTGAAACTAATATATTTTTCAAAAATAGCAAAAAAGAGAGGTAGAGTCAAAGGGGCATTTTTTAAATTTCCCTTCACTTAAGAGAAATTGTGAGAAATGCCACTTTCAATATGCCCATTTCAAAAATACCCTTTTTCTTTTCAAAATCATTTTTTGAAATGCCCATTCAATGATTTAAAGTTTAATTTAGTGTTTAAATTTTGTAGGGTTAGGGTTGAGTTCTTTACTAACTATTTGGATTTATGTTTGACGTATTAGGGTTTATATTTTTTTTAGTTTTGGATTTATTAAGGATTAAAACTCTTTTAGGGTTTAGAATTTTAGGGTTTAAGATTTTAACCCTATAAAAGCTCCTCCACTGGAGGCATCTGAAGTGGAGTTATGAAGTTTTTTGAAGAAAAAGAAAATGAAAAATGAATTAATGGCTTACCAATTTCCAGAAGCGGTCCTCGAATGAGACTTTTTAGAAGCGTTTGTCAAACTTTCACAAAACCTAACGTGTCAACTAGAGATGTTAAAAACGGGCTCGGTCCGACGGGTACCCAGAGTCCGTATAAAAATACGGATTTAAAAGTCCGTATTTTATGTTACAAAATACGGATTCAAAACGGGTCGGGTTCTATTTCATACGGGCTCAAACGGGTTTTACCAGATCGGGTTCGGGTATCCATCGGACCCAGAATTTGTTTTTTCAAAAAATAATAATAAAAATTAAAAAATTTAAAAAATATTTTTTGAATTTTTTAAATCATTTAAAAAATTAGAAAAGATTTTTGAAAACTAATGTTTTGTAATTTGGTTTTCTATACAGATTTTTTTCATTTAAAATAAAGGAAATAAAATAAAATAAAATAGTATATATATCGTAATTATGTTTTTGAAAAAAAAGTTTCTTAAAAATTAAAGGCTCTATTCAATAAACAACAATAATAATAATCTAATTATCGGTTGTTAAAATTCAAATAATAATATAAATTTTAGATTTTATTTAATTTGTAAAGAAATAAATGAAAACTTAAACTTATAAAGTGTTTTAATCACTTATTAAACAAAACCATAATCATACACATGGATTTATGGTTTTATAAACATTTATACAATTATAAATTAATTTATAGTCTAATTTGTTCTCCCTTTTAAATTTATAAAATGTTTAATAAAATTTAAACTTGTTTACTAAAACTTAAATTTATAAAATGGTTGATAATTATTTAAAATAGATATATGGTAATTAGTATAAAATAAATTAAATAATAATACTATTTGATATATTAAAAAAAAAAAATACCAACCCATCCGAATATTTGTGGATAGTCCGAAATATTTCGGATTTAATTCCAGGTTTTAAAAATTCCAAACTCAAATCGAATTCGAATTTAAATTGGATTTGGGTCAAATCAGGCTAAAATATTTTAACATTCCTAGTGTCAACACGTGAATAGTCCAGTTTATTTGAACCCCAAAACAAAAAAGGAATCCTCCCTTTCGTCTCTCCCTCTCCCTCTCCCTCTCCCGAGCGTCTCTCCCTCAACCACCAAAGAGCAAATTTTGGATTCACGATGAAGTCGATTCATTAAGCGTCTAGCAGTCGCATGTTTCCATCTCTTCACGATTCATTGGGTTGTCGAATTCGTGTCTTTTATTTTTTCGATTTCAAATCTCATTTTCCATCTCAGTTCTTCTTCTCAATTGCTTTGAATTTTATCTAGATTTTGGTTTCGTTGCTTATAGATTCTGTTTTTCAGGCCATATCCTTTACATGGAATTTGTTGGTCTGTTGTACACTTGTGGGGGTGATTCGTTTAGTTTTTTAGCAATTGGAATTTTTTTTTCTTATTTAGTTTGTTATTTATTTATTTATTTTTTTATTTATTTATTTTTTTTTATTTTTTATTTTATTTAGTTTGTTATTAATCGCTTGATATTGTGTTATGTTAAAATTGAGTGCTTATTGAAGACCATAAATGGACTAGCAAGTGATCGGGGTTTGCAAGAACAGTCTCTGTCTTTGCTTTTCAATATTAGCTTAGAAGATGAGAACAGAGTTGGTTTAGTAGGTACGGGAAGGGAATGGAATGATAGGGAGAGAAAGGAATCTGCTACGGTTTATTCAGTTCCACATCATGTAATATTTTATTGGTTCTCTCTTCTTGTATTGATAGGCTTTATTCAGTTGTGTTACTGTTTTGTTGATTGTTACATTGTTCTTTGATTTCACCAAAAACAGTTACTTGTGTCCTGAACCATAACATGAGGAATCTCAAGTTTCTTGAGGCTAACAACACTAAGCTTTTCGAATTTGGAATCAGCAGAGACACAGTTTGAATAAGTTGGGTACAATAGATTCTCTGCAGTTATTTTTTCTCGGTAGAGTCTGGCTTACTTGGATTTCTGATGTTCTTGCTTGCTTTCTAACTCTAACTTTAAGATCAGAGTTAGAAAACAAGCAAGAATCAGTTCTTGCTGTTTCTTTTGTTTCTTCTGAGTCAAGTTACTTGGATTTGTGATGTTCTTCTACATCAATGCTTAACCATGTTTAGTTTCAGGAAATAATACTCATTTCTGTGATTTGCGCTGTCTAGTATGGAAAACAAAACTTTGAAATAGAAATATAGGATTTATACATTGGTTTTGTGCAATCAGTGATTAACAAAAGTATGCAGACAATGGTTTTGTTTTGTTTCCAAGATTAAGTCAAATACTCTCCATTCTTCAGAGACAGAATGTTGCAGAGACATTTTCTGAAAATATCCTGCAAACACCAGTGTCCTCAACAAAAGTATCTCAAGAGTTTATTACCAGCAAAAGTCATAAAAGAGGTAACTTCATAATTGAAAGCTTAATAAAAAAGCAGTAAATTATTCAGAATATAAAACTGAAGGGGAGAAGTGTCAATACATACATGAACTAGCATATAATGCTTCTGCATACACAAACTTTTAGTTATTCAAATTTTTATACACAAACTATAAAATAGTGCATAATCCTACATTGACCCAATTTTTATCAAAGACTTTGTTGAATCGGATCCAACATGACCATTACTTTTTTATTCTGATTAAAAAACAAAATGACCACGTCTAAAACGACGTCATTTTGAGTTTCTTTTTTTTTAATGTTGTATAGAGCGTCGTTTTGTAAAACCTCTATAAATCAATAATGTTTGGACTTTGAAAAATTATTAATTTATAGAGTTATTATTTAATGAAATTAATAATTAATAATTTATAGTGTTATTTTATAATCTACGAGTTAAAACATTTACCCTAAATTGCATACAAATTCTTTCAAACTTTTTTAGTTTAATTTTGTATACTTTATTGTCTACATTATGTTAACAATCTCGATTATTATAATAAAATGGACGTTATAATCTACTTATAATCTACTTGTCTGTTTACATATATATAACTCATACTAAAATTTTAATTTTTTCTGCAAAATGAAGTTGAGTAGATACAATACCTTCAAAAGTATTTAACGGAAAAAATCACATCTAAAACTCAATAATAATAATAATAATAACTAGATGAATATAACAATCACAATACTATGAATTTTATGGAAAAATATATAATAAAATATTAATGTAAAAAATATTCCAAATTTATGAAGTAAAATAGTCAAATTTTACTATATTACTTCACACACACACATATATA
>OVAP01006049.1:0-12258 GCA_900406295.1 Aurinia saxatilis
TTTATACATACACATCTAAAACTTCTGCTTTGCAGCCTCAGATGGAAGAAATGGATATTGAGGAGAAAAGCAGTGTTGATATTGTGAAAGAGGCCTCACCAGAGATGGAAGAGAATGAAGAACATATCTCCACACCTATTTTCCAGTCTGCCAAGCATACATCTGATTCAGTGAGTTGATTAATAATGATCTCCTTATAAAACATTGAAGTAATTTCACTATATTGTTTGTAGACTGAAATGGAAGAAGATATTGGAAAGGAAGAGCATGTTAATAAAGTTCCAGTTGAAGATGTAGCTCAAGATGCAAAGGCTAACAATGAGGTTTTATAAGTTCAAAACATGATATTTACTACCTTATAATTTCTCTAAAATAGTCTTATAATTTTCCTGAAATAGCCTTATACACATAGTTAACTATACATATACATCTAAAAAATGTTTAAATATGACAAAACAAGATAACTAAAATCCCTGTTTTGCTGCCTAAGATGGATGGTAGGTCAGAGGAATCGACAAAAGATTCAAGATTGGAAAGCGAAGAGGCCTCGCCAGGGATGCAAGAGAATGAAGAACATATCTGCACACCTATTTTTAAGTCTGCCAAGCATACACATGATTCAGTGAGTTGATTAATAATGATCTCCTTATAATGAGATTTTATAACTTCCCTAGAATAGTCTTATTATTTACCTAGAATTGCCTTATAATATACCTTTATATTGCTATACAAGACAAAAACACAACAAAAGTAGACAACACCAAAGAACAAAGCAAGACGGAAAAAGTGCAAATTGCAAAACCTGATGAACCACATGTGAACCACCCGAAAGAAGACAAGCCAGGAATGCGCCAGTTAACAAAGAAAGTGAGGGAATCGAACCGCTAAGTGAAGAAGAGAAAACTGAGCTGATAAAAAGAGTTGGGGAATGGGCAAAACAAAATCCCCTTAAAATTTTCAATTGCAAAAGATATGATGGATACAAGGACATATTTAAAAGTCTTTCTTCACTGGACAAGGTAAAAATCTGAAACTCTTAATTTATTATGTAAAAAGTATTATATGGAAGAAACTTTTATGATTCCGACTCTAAATTACTTTTTACATTACAGATTCTTTGGCCAGGGCCCAAATGGGAGAAGAAAAAGAGATATCAGGTTCAAGCGATGAATAAGAACCAATTGAAGAAACTGTTCTATAAGGCAGTAGTTCTTGTTCACCCAGACAAACAGGGCTCGGACGTTAAACAACCAATCCTGGCGCAAGAAATCAGAAAGTATCTAAATGTAAGTGGTATTAAGTACCTTTTATACGTATATGAATCTTTCAAATATGATTTTTATTGTTTGGTTTGTTTTAAATTTTGCAGATCGCTTATGACAAATACAATCGTAAATGAGCAAAGGACTCTCCGCTTGTGTGGTAGGCAAGTAAACATTAGTGTATGTACTGTTGTCTAAGATAACAGTGTGTACTTTTGGAATAGTTAAGATGTTTAAGTTGTTGCTACTGCTCTTTTTTTGTTGTGTGTAAGCCATATTTTGATTTGACCTGTCAATCAGTGTGTGCTTCTAAGCCATCTTTTGAATGACTTATTATCGTGCTTTGTGAAGAGTTTAGGCATATAAGATAACAATGGAAATCAGCATTCAAAACTTTTTTTTGCGGTTTGTTAATCTATAAAAATGGTTGTTGAATTGAATCCAAAGCAGTGCAATGTGTGTTGTTAATATGGAATGCTGTCAAAATGGAATGTTGTTACCAAGTGGTTAAACAACTTATAAGGTATTTATAAGATTTTCTAATGATCTATCAGATCATGATCAATGTAAGGTCTTAAAAACAAAAAACAACAAATAAGTTCAGAGAAAAAAACAGAAGACTAGATTTGAGCCACACAGTTTGACTTGGTGTTCAGTCTGCAAACATCTACTGCATTTGTGGGATGTAGACTTCGTTTTTGCATACTCCCAATTGCTAATATGCCTACTTTTTTTTGCCTGCCGCTAGGAATGCGAGTTTGTGGTGGAAAACAAAAAAAAAAACAGCAATTGCAGCCTAAATGTCCCAAAAAGCCTTATCACCAACAGGGTGAATACTCTCTGAATAAGCTAAAATCCACCTGGAAAAAGATGTTAAGCAACATACGACCCTTAGAATTTTCTTATAAGAAATAAACAGTAATGTTGAAACCCATACCTCTCGTTGAGATAAAAATCATCAATAAAGTCGTTTTCATTGAGGTTCATCTTCTTAGCAGCTGTAATTGCATGAGAACAAGGGTACCTTTCGATATCAAAGAAACGACACAAACATTCTCTTTTATCCAAGTTCACGATATGTTTGAACTTGTCTTCTTTAACCTCAAACTCTAAATTACTCACTGGAGCAACATGAAACTTCCGTGCAGCAGTAGCGTATGAAGCAGTCATTGTTGCTCATACATTTTGAGTGACGAGATGTCTGTGTTTCTTACCTTCTTCATGGCGCTCGTAGAACCATCTACTGAGAACACATATGATCGTTTCAAACAGATACACAATGGGATACTCGCGAGGCTCTTTCAATAATGAGTTTAAACACTCAAAAAGATTGGAAGTCATAGTATTGTACCAATTAGCAGGAGCGTAAGCGCAGGACCACATAGAAATATCTGTTTTCCATAGGTATTCAACAAGCTTTGGATGAGCATTGCAGAGTTCACAATACAAATCATCAAACTCCTTCCTCGTGTAAGCATAAGCAGCACATTTTACAACTGCATTTAACGTCGGACACTTGAAGTGTGTTTCCAGATTCTTCTCGATATGGAAAAACATATGCCGTGATGACAGGTTGGGTAATTTACTGCAATGGTTTTCGCGATGGATGGTGCATGGTCAGAAACAACTACCAAATCCGGCTCGTCAGGGATAATGTTCTCCAAACACTTCAAAAACCAATCCCATGATTCATCATTCTCAGAATCAACAACTGCAAACGCTATAGGGTATAACTTGAGATTACCATCTTGCGCAGAAGCAGCTAGCAAAGTTCCTTTGAACTTTGCTTTCAAATGAGACCCATCATACAAATGACCTTCCTCATCAGGTTAAACCCTTTTATAGATGCTCCAAATGACACAAATGCATACTTAAATCTATTATGATCATCAACTTTCAAAGAAGTGACAGATCCATGATTAGTCTTCTCAGTCATGTATAGCCAGCTAGGCAAATCCTCGTAGCCACNAGATCCATGATTAGTCTTCTCAATCATGTATAACCAGCTAGGCAAATCCTCATAGCCACCAACTGTTGTACCTCTAACAATATCTATGGTATGCAACTGGGTTGCCGATTTGGCGTCACATCCGGAGAGTTCGTTGGATACCTGGTGACTCAACGTGGAATTGAAGCCAACCCAAAGCAGATTGTCGCGCTCAACCATATGGCATCCCCCAGGAACAAGCGAGAAGTCCAGCAGCTGACCGGACGCGTTGCGGCACTTAACAGATTCATCTCGAGATCAACGGATAAATGTTTGCCGTTCTACGACACCCTTCGCGGAAACAAGACGTTTGAATGGACCGAAATGTGCGAAGAGGCTTTCCAACAGCTAAAGCAATACCTGAAAGACGCCCCGGTGCTTGTCAAACCTGTCAACGGCGAACCATTGTTCCTATATACCGCAGTTTCCCCAACTGCGGTTAGCGGTGTGCTACTCCGAGAGGAGAGAGGCGAACAGAAACCGGTCTTCTACGTGAGCCAAAGCTTGAGGGACGCAGAGACAAGATACCCGCATCTCGAGAAACTGGCGCTGTCTTTGGTCATGTCCGCTAGGAAACACCGACCATATTTCCAGTCTCACTCGATCATCGTCTTAACGACATTCCCTCTGAGAGAAATCTTGCACAGTCCAGGCCAGTACGGACGATTGGCTATGTGGGCAGTCGAACTCAGCGAGTACGATATCGAATATCGAAGCCGTACATGCGCGAAGGGCCAGGTCTTGGCGGATTTCTTAATCGAACTCCCACCAAATCCAGTAAGAGGTATCGACGAATACACTGTTTAGACGTTATACGCGGACGGCTCATCATCTCGGCAAGGTTCCGGCGTGGGCGTATGCCTAACGTCACCCACTGGCGGGCATATGCAGGACTAAGGCTAGCATCAGCACTAAACGTTCAGAAGATTCAAGCCTTTTGCGATTTTCAGCTCGTTGTGAGTCAATTCAATGACGAGTATACGGCACGAGACGAGCGCATGGAAGCTTACCTAAAGATTGTGCAAGGGCTGGCAGCGCGATTCGACGAGTTTAGCCTAAACAGAGTTCCTCGCGGCGAGAATGCAAGGGCAGAAACTCTAGCCGCCCTCGGCTCCACGTCCAATCCTGAACTGCACCGAGTCATACGAGTGGAGATGATTAAGCAACCAAGCATTCAAAAACACGAACAAGTAAACCTCCTCAACCCGGAAATGGCACGCATAACGAAGAAGCCTTGGAAGAAGAACCGGCCGATCCCATGAAAATTGCCGGAACGCTAGAGCCGACAGAATACGGATGCGATTCCCCATGGATGGATCGAATCATGCAGCACATCACTAACGGCGACGCTCCCACCAATAAATGGGCTGCTCGCAAGCTGAAAGCTCAGGCCGCGCATTTCGTCCTCCAAGATGGACAACGTTTCCGCAGGGGAATGACTGGTGTACTCCTGACTTGTGTGGAGGCTAATGACGCTCACAGGGTCATGGAGGAAACTCACAGCGGTTTGTGTGGAAACCACTCCGGTGGACAGATTTTGGCCATTCGAATCAAACGTCACGGGTTTTTCTAGCCAACTATGGTTTGTGATTGCGCAAAGATCTCTGCAAAGTGTGAAAAGTGCCAGCGCCACGCTCCCACCATACACCAACCGACCCAGCTGCTGTCGTCCATCTCTGCACCATATCCATTCATGCGTTGGTCAATGGACATCGTCGGGCACCTTCACAATTCAAAACAGAAAAGAATCTTGCTCGTATTAACCGACTATTTCTCTAAATGGGTTGAAGCCGAGTCTTACGTCAGGATCAAGGATGCTCAGGTCGAAAACTTTGTTTGGAAGTACATAATCTGTCGGCATGGAGTCCCCTACGAGATAGTTACCGATAACGGATCCCAGTTCATCTCGGCTAGATTTGAAGGTTTCTGCGAACAGTGGAAGATTCGTCTTAGCAAGTCAACACCCTGCTACCCGCAAGGAAACGACCAAGCCTAAGCTGTCAACAAGACGATCCTAGACGGCTTAAAGAAAAGACTTGATGCTAAAAAAGGAAGGTGGGCTGAAGAGCTGGCTGGAGTCCTATGGTCACACCAAACTACGCCAAGGCGACCCACCGGTGAAACTCCATTCTCACTCGTCTACGGTATGGAATGTGTCATTTCATCCGAGGCCAAATTCCCAGGGATTCGACGAAGACTCATGCCGGAACACGCAAAAGAGAATCAACTCATGATGCTCGACGAGCTCGATCTTATCAACGAGCGCCGCGATGAAGCCCTCGTCCGCTTGCAAAATTACCAGCAAGCAGCTGCGCGCTATTACAACTCGAACGTCAGACCACGCCACTTCCGCGAATCAGACCTAGTCCTCAGAAAGGTCTTTCAGAACACGGCCGAGCCAAACGCTGGGAAACTCGGAGCAAACTTGGAAGGTCCCTATCAAATCACCAAGGTAGTACGCCCGGCGTCTACGAGCTCGCCACTATGGACAACATGGCCATTCCACGCTCATGGAATGCCATGCACTTGAAGCAATATCACCATTGAGCACAACATATATACAAAAAAAAAAGAGGTGTGTCTATACATCTATTGAACTACGGGTCGGCTTGATCCCTTCACACGGTACGTAGGCAGCTCATCTTTGGATGAGTTCAGCTGGCCCCCCCTCTAAAAAGGGGGGGGGGGGGGGGGGGGGTANNNGGGGGGGGGGGTGGGAGAGTATACTCCTATACCCCACATGTCTAGTCGACACGTTTACGACTAATCGTAAATTTTTATGTCTTATTCAAGAGAAACAGCTTGTTGCTACTCGCTGCTGCTGGCCACAACAGCGACAATTTTACCCGGGTCTGAACACAAATTCTTATTTGTTAAAGCGCGCGGTGCGGAGCCTCGAGACTCGCATCTTGAAAACTCAGTTACAAACACTGGTCTATGACAGACTCACAACCTTCGAGCAACAGCTCAGGATGAGGTATATATAAAGGTTAAGTGTTCTCCGCAAAACATCTGATCTCAACGATCGAATAAGTAACCATCAAAACCTAGTTCTTACGCTAGTCATTTTACAAATATGTTGAGGATTATGAGCCTTAACATTTTCAAAAGAAAAAACTCGTAAAGATTGTCAAGTCATAGCTGGAATCTAAATCACTAAGAAAAATCAATAAAGCAGTTGGCGGATAAAGCCATCCAGGCATACTACAAAAGTACAAAAAGCCTAGTATCGTCAACAGAAAAAGATATCCAGGCACAACACCAAAAAACAAATAATTAATTTAAAGTCCTGAGCTATCGCAGCTAGCAAGACATCCCGATCGTTCCTCGCCTCGCCAACACCTGCAGAGGCAGGTAGCTCAGAGACCACCACCGAAGCAAGACCCTCCATAACGGAAGGAATAAGATTCGTCCCCGAGAAGTCCACTACTCCAACATCTGCCGCAGATTTCTCGAGGGACTGAGTATCCCGCGGAAAACACCGGGAATCCGGCGAAACGGGCGAAAGGACTAGANACCGGGAATCCGGCGAAACGGGCGAAAGGACTAGATCGGCCCGAACAGAGGACATCATCTGGGCAAGCTCGGCGCGAGCGGAAAATCTCTCGGCCTTCCACCCGGTCACCATAACCTTAGCTTTATCAAGACAAGGCGGGTCGTCAGACTGTAGAAGGTCGATAAGCTCGAGGTTGGCCTCCGCTTGCGCGAGCTCGATCACCTTCACCCATGCATCACCATCAACACGCCTAAGCTTCTCGTTAGCACGAGAGAGCTTTACCTGAGCACGGTCGGTCGCATCCCTACGACCGGACTTGGTTTCACTCGCTACACGCCTCTCGGCCTCCTTCTCCAATGTGGCAAGTGCAAGATCGGCCTCATCCTTCTTCCTTATTAGAGTATACTTGGTGGCCGTCAAACTCTCCTGCAAACTGGCAAGATCTTTTNGTCAAACTCTCCTGCAAACTGGCAAGATCTTTTCGAAGCCCGATGTTGGTAGCCTCCGAAGCAGCTAAGGCTTTGGCACGCTCAGCTTTGGCCGCCATTAGCTCGGAAATATTCTTGTCCTTCAGGGCAAGGGACTCATGAGCTCGCTGAATCTCGACCTCGTACTCGCCCATCGTGGCATTGATATGATCAAGAAACTATACAAAAAGGAATTTAAAGGAGACGTAAGCAAAAATGAACTCAAGAACAAATAGACAAAGCACGTTCTGGAGCCTTACCTTGGCTCCATGATGGGCCATGCCCGTGTATCTCTTACTGCTCATCAGCACCTCCGTCGAAGGAACCCGTGTTGTCCTACTAAAAAATTTGGAGACCAACTCGACGGACCTCCTGACACCCGTGGGCGAACTCTCTGTCCCGGCAGAAACCCGAGAAATCCTCCCAAATCGGTCCCCTTGGCTCCCGCTCTAGTCGGCGGTAGCAGGGCCTGCTTGGCCACCTTGCCATCCTCGGTGACATCCTTGCCGGTTCCACGCGACCACTTCTTGTCGAGCGGTGTCCCGAAGTGTATAAAAAAAAGAGATATGAATCAAGTAAGAAGACTCATACTTAACATAGGAAACCTCATGAAAGAAAGGTAGGGTTAAACCTAGAGGGCGTGTCTCGGGCAGGAATCGAGTCCCTCGCCGGAAGACTCAGTATGACTCCCGATTGCGTTGGCGCCTCACCAGATGCCCCCGCCGAAAAAGAACGTCGAGAGGAAGTCCCAGAAGACCTGCCATCGGATCGAGGCTTGGCAGCCTTAGACCCAGCGGTCTTCGGCTAAGTCGCGGCCTTCTCAGCCGTCTTCATGTCTATTTTCGTCTTCTTAGCAGCTCATCGCTCGGCTGCTTTCTTTTCGGCCGCTTTTATCTCGGTCGCTTTCTGCTCGGCTGCTTTCTTCTCTATCGCATCCCTCTCCGCTCTAAGTTTCATCTTCTGACGAATTTTCAGATCTCGCCCTACCTCCTCTCGTATCTCCTCGGTGGACGCTTGCGAAGGATCAGTGCTGGGAGACATGTCGAAACCGTCAAGGAAAGATCTGGCTCGATTGATGCGCTTTCGGTTGAAATACTTGTTCCACTTCACCCCCCGTGCTCTAAGTGCCTCGAATACCGCAAGTGAATCAGTAGGGATCGCGGGAAATAGTGCCGGCTCTGCGAAACAACACAAAGAAAACAAGATAAAGTTAGCAACAAGTCAAACGACAGATAAAGAGAGGCGACCAGCCTATCTACCAATTGGTCGCCAGCGAGTCCTGATCAAGTCAAGGCAACTTGGCTCGACAGAAGCCTCGGTAATAGGAACAAAGAAGAACCCCTTTTCCTAGTCACTATCTTTGCTGGGAAAATCGGTTATGACTCGCCGGTTTGGCCAATTTGAATAATAGTATATCAGATTAGTCTTCTTTGGTTGTCGCCACACCAACAAATGGTCGAGATGACCAATCCCAATCTCGATACCACTCTCAATACTTTGAACCAAGAGTCCAACCAGGTGACGCATCCCTTGCGAAGTCACTTGCGAAAAAGCAAGCTTGCGCGCCGAGTGATATCTTACCAGCAAACCCGGAAGCGGAAACCAGAAGAAGCATAAGTCGAAGAAGATCTCGTACATCGTCATACAACCAGATGGGGGCTCGTCAGGACTATCACCATCCATTGGCACGATTAGCTCAATCTCGCTTGAGATTGAATGTCTAAATCTTAGCTTCCTCAATGAATCTTGGTCTGACCACGACACGCCTAAAGGAAGACATTTCTTTCCTTTTGACCTTGGTCTTTTCATCGCGGCTCGACGCGCCGCAGTACCAATTCCCAGGAGATTCATCTCGCGATCAAGCTCCACTTTGGCTGCTACGTGGTCATAGTCCCAGTCTTCTAGCTCAATCTTTGTTGCGACAGACTCGAAAATCACTGGAATCTCTGCCGTCAAACCTAAGACCTCGGTAGCCGAAGCACGAGAATCATAAACTGTAGAATTACGACGAAGAGATGATGTGGCTCCCTCAATTTCGTACTCACTCGACCCATCGGAAGTTGATGCTCGCACCGTGGGACTAGCATGCCTCTCAACCCTTGGCTTAGATAATGCACCTAGCTTGTGAACGAGCTTTGGCTGGTTCCGCGACTCGACCGAATCATGTAAGGACATCGCAAATATAGGCTAAACCGACGGTTTGTGCCTCTCTCACCTCCACACGAATTTCAGATCGGTCCAAAATCTAGCTCATCGCGAATTCCAGCTCCGACGTAAACTCATATCGGCTCTCTTACCGTTCCGTTCGCACGATAGCCCGAATCCAGCTCGGTAGCATAAGAATAGCAATGACAACTCAGTTTTGCTCAGGCTAATGTTCTGCTCGGCTCAACCCAAACTCTAGCTCAGCAGCACGGAAATAACAAGATCTTCAGCTCAGCTCGGCCGTCAACGCGTCCCTTCAATCCCGTCCTGGCGGCCCAAGCGTTTCTCCAGATCGGCTCGCCGACAACCGAACCCCCTTTACTTGGCCGAACCACGGTGATGCGAAAATATGGTCCCTTGTTTCGGCTCGGGAACCGAACCTTTCAATCTGGCTCGGGAGGTCGCAAGTGTAGGTCGATCCGTACCGAAGATAAGCAAACCAAATCCCGAGCTGCACGAACCAGATCGGGACTCCGAGGTCTCCGGTCGGCTTGGGAAAGGCTCGGAGTCAGCTCGGCAGGTCAGCGGCAATGCAGCTAGGACCACTCAAAATAGGTCGCGCACGGCTCGGATCGATTGAGAAGAAACGGCCGCTTCAGCTCGGGAAGCTACCTTGGCTCGGTCACGCAACACTCCCCGGAGTGATTGGATTGTGTGCAACTCGGGTCGGGATAGGCGTCCTGGTCCCGGCTCGGGTTGATGATGCTGTAGCAGCTCGGAACAATCCGTTCAGCAGCAGCTCGGTAACAATAGGCCCAGCTCGGGATTTGGCAAGCTCGGCGGCGGGACTAAAAAAAATATATAGGTCGGCGGCCACAATAAAAGGAAAGGGGAAGGAAAGAACTTTCTTTCCTTTGCAAAAAGGAAAAAATAATAATAATAATAATAATAATAATAATAATAATAAAATAAAGAAGGAGTATGAACAAAGAAAAATATACCTTAGAGATTTTTGGAGAAGTGAGATTGTGAGGAGGAAACTTGGGAGAGAGCTCTATTTACAGAGTCAGCTCGGAATTACCAATTCCCGAGGTAAAACAATAAATTCAAAAAAAATATTCGGATAAAATCCATCACATTTTTAGGGCATGGCCCAACAATGATATTTATTTCCGGCCCAGCCCAAATAAATATATACCTATATTATAATAATCATGTTTGTTCAAAAAAGTCGCTGCAAGCGATGACGAGCTACGACGGTGCTACGAGTCCACCTCGGCTCGGAACATGTCAAACACGAATCTTGACTAATAACTTCTCCTCGTCACACATGACTAAGTCTAACGAGCTGGGGGGCTAACTGCGGGGTCGGATTCCACCCCGTCAAGATTTATACTTAGGAAATAATCTCGAAGTATTTTCTTAGCTGATGAGCAATGTTATCAGCCTAGCTGAAAATACTAACACTCGAAATTTGCCTAGCTGAAAATACTTGTTCATATTTGCCTTAGTTGGATTTCTGCCTAGCTGAAATCCATCGCAATCAGAACTTGCCTAGTTGGATTTCTGCCTAGCTGAAATCTTGCCTAGCTGAGAATGCTAATGCTAAAAAATGCCTAGCTGGGTTTTTGCCTAGCTGAAAACCCAGCTCGTCAACATTTCCTAGCTGAAATCATGCATAGCTGAAGTACATATCACAAACATTCAACAACACTTACGATCAGACAACCACGACCCAAGCTCAGAACACGAGATCCAACCCGAGCTACATCATGGCCCGATTTGGACTCTCGACACCAGTTGGGCCGACCTGGAGCTCTCTCCGTGACGACGGGCCGAGCCGGATCTCGCATTATGGGCCGACATGGATGCCCCACGATGGGCCGAGCCGGCCTGACCCATGGATGGCTAGACGGTCCGAGCTCGATCCTCTATAGCACAATGGTCCGAGCTGAGTCCTTCGTGGCGTGATGGGCCTAGCTGAGTCCATTGTGGCGTGATGGGCCGAGCTGCACTCGTGGTGGGCCGAGCTGCACTCATGAGGGACCGAGCAGACTTCCTCTATGTATCGTGGGCCGAGCTCGGAAC
Source organism: Aurinia saxatilis (assembly GCA_900406295.1). Taxonomy (NCBI): domain Eukaryota; kingdom Viridiplantae; phylum Streptophyta; class Magnoliopsida; order Brassicales; family Brassicaceae; genus Aurinia; species Aurinia saxatilis. Next base: position 11,446 of record OVAP01006049.1, read on the forward strand.
TGTTAACCTAACGGAGCAGTCGCCGAGCAAGGGAGATGTGAATCACGAGCGGATCTAGAGGATAAGGAAAGAAACTGAAGATAAATACGAATTTTCTTTATTCTTGTACAGCTAGGGTTCGATTGTAATCTCTATATAAAGAGAATTAGTCATTCATTTTAGGGAGATCTTTTTCCACGCAAGAGAAGACTGAGACTTTCTCTCGCGATCTTTTGTACTTCAGCAATAAAGCATAAACGTTGGATCATTTCCTCGTGTCCAATTATTCATTTCAATAGAGAGTTACGATCCCTAAAAGTTACTTTATAAGTTTTGGTTGTGAGAATTTCGGCTCTCACAACTGGTGACTAATTTTTTTGGGGCATCACATTTAGTTGACTGGAACAAATTGAAAACATAGAATTTAACATAAAATGAATAATCAAACACTACAAGAAAACACGGTATTTGCGAGGGCACGATTCCTCGCAAAAACGTCGCAACCAACGGTGTGCGACGACTTTGCGTCGAATCTCTATCCGTCGCAAATCGCTCGTCGCAAAACTGGAAACGTCGCAAATACGTCGCGAATGTGCGACGTTATTGCGTCGGTGGCATTGTGCGTGGCATTNCCGAATTTTGCGACGAGTGTGCGAGGAATAAGTTTGCGACGATTGTGCGAGAAATACGTTTGCGACGTAATTGCGAGGAATGAGTTTGCGACGATTTTGCGACAAACTCAATGTGCGACCGAGTTGCGACGTACGTTTTTGCGACGGTTTACGAGGGCTATATTTGCGAGGCATTTGCGAGGCGTTCGTATTTAGAATTCAT
>OVAP01006050.1:0-12257 GCA_900406295.1 Aurinia saxatilis
ATTTCTTGTTTCGATTTCTGGTTAATCCGCCGGAAAATCGACTTCTTGAAGCTGTTATGGTTGTTCCGCCATCACATCTTCATTCTCAGCTGCTACGGTTATTTTGCCATCGCAATTTTGAATCTATTCCGGTTATTTCGCTAAGAAATCAACTCACAATGAGACGCCAAGCTGCAAGACCAGTTGTTCGCCGTACTTGATCGACCGCTTCGGTTGATAACACCAAATCTCCGATTTCACCACCTCCTACCGAGACGAGTCGTAGGGTTCCGGTGACGGAGAACAGCGATAGTAGACATTCACCGTACTATCTCACGAATAGCGATAATCCAGGTTCTTTGATCATCTCTCAAACTCTAGATGGTACGAACAATGGAGATTGGAATATTGCGATGTCGGATTCTTTGAATGTTAAGAATAAGCTAGTCTTTGTCAATGGAACCTTGCCTAGACCAACTGAATCTAATCCTTTGTAACCGATATGGTCTCGTTGCAATAGTTTGGTGATGGCATGTATATTGAATTCAGTATCAAAAGAAATCTACAGAAATATTATGAGGTTTAATTTCCTGATGCAGCATATATGTGGAAAGATCTGCACACAAGATTTCATTTCACAAATCTTCCAAGAACATATCAAATCACTGAACAAATCTAGTCTCTTCATCAAGGTTCAATGGATTTATCTACCTATTACACAAAGTTGAAGACGTTATGGGATGAACTTGATGGAGCAGATAGTTTGAAGATATGTTATTTGTGTGATTACTGTAATGCGATAGATACCGAGCATGAAAATGCAAAGGTTATCAAGTTTTTAGCAGGGTTGAATGAGTCATATGGTCATGTCAGAGGACAGATTATCATGATAAGACAATTCCAAGTTTTGCTGAAATGTACAACTTGCTGGTTCAAGATTTTGGCCAGAGGAACATTGGAGCACCTATGCAAACTCCAGCTTCAGCATTTCAAATGTCTACTGATCAAGCCTTTGTAAATGTTGCTAGATGAAACTATTCTCAACCTAAGCAAGTTAATAGACCAGTCTGTTCTCATTGTGGTTATTCTAGCCATACTATTAACAAGTGCTATCATATCCATGGTTTCCCGATTGGTTTCAAGAATAGGCAGAAGAATCAGATTGATACTCGTCCACATAATGCTAAACCTGATGCAGGTTAGTTCAATGCTGCTAAGTCACAAACTGTCAAAAAAGTTGTAGTAGTAGCACATATAGCTTTACCTGATGCAGATTCTAGTCTAGTGGTTTCCAACATTTCTGAAATGGTTGGCACTTTGACTAAGGACCAAATCTAAGATGTGATTGTTTTCTATAGCTCTTGTCTTCCTGATCTTGGTACTACAATAGCTTTTACATCATAAGGTCTTAACTTTGATTTNGACTCCAGCTTCAGCATTTCAAATGTCTACTGATCAAGCCTTTGTAAATGTTGCTAGATGAAACTATTCTCAACCTAAGCAAGCTAATAGACCAGTCTGTTCTCATTGTGGTTATTCTAGCCATACTATTAACAAGTGCTATCATATCCATGGTTTCCCGATTAGTTTCAAGAATAGGCAGAAGAATCAGATTGATACTCGTCCACATAATGCTAAACCTGATGCAGGTTAGTTCAATGTTGCTAAGTCACAAACTGTCAAAAAAGTTGTAGTAGCACATATAGCTTTACCTGATGTCGATTCTAGTCTAGTGGTTTCCAACATTTCTGAAATGGTTGGCACTTTAACTAAGGACCAAATCTAAGATGTGATTGTTTTCTATAGCTCTTGTCTTTCTGATCTTGGTACTACAATAGCTTTTACATCATAAGGTCTTAACTTTGATTTATTTTAATAGTTTACGCATATTTGTATTTTTTGGATATAATCGAATCGAAACGGATTTAACGGATTATTTGTCCGTCTCTAAATAACAAATTTATTAAAATACTCTAGTGTTTATCTGTCCTTTAATATATATTGTCCTTTAATAAATTTATTTAATGTCCTTTAATATATATTGATTATTATTATTATATCTATTTGAGTATAATTATACATATTTAAAAAAATAATCATACATTAAAGACTAATTAGACAAATGAAGTATGATTATNTAAAAAATAATCATACATTTAAGACTAATTAGACAAATGAATTATGATTATTCTTGAAAAAACAATCAGAAAAATCGAAATTGAATAAACCGAAAAAAATTCACAATAACCAAACTAAACCGAACCAAATAAACAAAACAAAACAAGAGGTCTCAGACTCAGAGTCCACCACACATGTGTGTCCTCTCTTCATCGNAAAAAAATAATCATACATTAAAGACTAATTAGACAAATGAAGTATGATTATTCTTGAAAAAACAATCAGAAAAATCGAAATTGAATAAACCGAAAAAAATTCAAAATAACCAAACTAAACCGAACCAAATAAACAAAACAAAACAAAGCAAGAGGTCTCAGACTCAGAGTCCACCACACATGTGTGTCCTCTCTTCATCGTCGTTTATACACAGATTTTGGGAACTGAAGAAGGAATCTTCTGATCGCATTTTGGAAAAAGATTCTTCTCTCTCACAAGCACGTAACGAGAGAAATGGAGAGTGATTCAGATATGGTTGCTTTTCCTCTGATACCGACTCCGATTGAATCGAATTACAGAGCTTGTACCATTCCTTATCGATTCCCTTCTGATAATCCAAGAAAAGCTACTCCTACTGAGATCTCTTGGATCGACCTCTTCCTCAATTCCATCCCTTCTTTCAAGTATTCGTCTCTTTTACTTTTCTTTTTTAGAAATTTTGATTGATGGGTTTTGTCAAGTTTTGATTTTTATGATCAAGGAAGTTCATTTTTTGTTGTGGGTTGGTTGAAGTCTGGATTTTTATTGATTTTGAGTTATGAATCTAGCTATTGGTTTAATGATCTGTTGTGTTGAATCTCTGATTTGAGGGTTTTAATGGCTTTGTGATATTGTGTAGAGACTCTTGTTGTTTTTACCAAGTGGTAAAGGTTGGATTTTTTGTTGTAGACAACGTGCAGAGAGTGATACAAGTGTGGCAGATGCTCCTGTTCGAGCTGAAAAGTTTGCTCAAAGGTACATTTTGTGTGTTTATATGGTGTGTCTTCATAGATTAGTTTCAGAAGGATTCTTTGATTATCTCTGCTTTACTGGTTTAGTCGAAAACATCAATGTTGTGTTTAATTTATTGCTTGGAATTTGGAAGGTATACGGAGATTCTTGAGGATTTGAAGAAAGATCCGGAGAGCCACGGTGGACCACCAGACTGCATTGTAAGTGAACACGCTTTTTCTAGGTACACTAAATTGCTTGTAGTGAGGTTTGTTGCTGACGGATTAGTTTTGGTGTTTTTCCTTTTGCAGCTTCTCTGTAGAATTCGTGAGCTAATACTCAGAGAGTTGGGATTTAGGGATATATTCAAGAAAGTTAAGGTGTGATTTTATTGACAGTGGATTTTCCGAAAAGCATAATTTTTCTTGTACTCTTTACTGATTCGGCTGGGTTAATGGTGAATTTTTTTAGGAGGAGGAGAATGCTAAGGCTATATCAATGTTTCCTGACGTTGTCCGTCTGAGTGATGCTATTGAAGATGAAGGAAAACGCATAGAGAATCTGATAAGAGGGATATTCGCTGGAAACATCTTTGATCTTGGTTCTGCACAGGTATATCATCTCTTTCTTGTCATGTTCATGCTTCCATGACCTCTCTTTTGTTGAGTATATCTTAACTAATGGATCTTGTTGCTTTTCTCACATATTGAAGCTTGCCGAGGTTTTCTCAAACGATGGGATGTCTTTCTTGGCTAGCTGTCAAAATTTGGTTCCACGACCATGGGTTATTGATGACTTGGACACCTTTCAAGCTAGATGGATCAAGAACCCATGGAAGAAGGTCAGTCATTTTAGCTTCCCTTTCATGCTCTGAGTTAGGACTTGGACAACTTTCAAACTGATATTTGTATCCTTTTCATGGCAGGCAGTAATATTTGTCGATAACTCTGGTGCAGACATTGTTTTGGGTATCTTGCCGTTTGCAAGAGAAATGCTACGTCGAGGAATGCAGGTGCTTATTCATCATCTCAAGCTTTGCTTGCATAATTATGGACTTTATTGTTCTCTAATTTTTTTCTTCGTTGCGTCTTCCCTTTCAAGGTGGTGTTGGCTGCTAATGAGCTTCCATCTATCAATGATGTAACTTATACCGAGCTTGCAGAGATCTTGTCAAAGGTAATTTATAGAGTAAATCTAGTATTCCAGTATTCTCGTCCATTACAGTTTAAAGAAAACTTGACCCTGACTGGGTCTTAATTTACCAGCTGAAGGATGAAAATGGACAATTGATGGGTGTTGATGCCTCAAATCTTCTAATTGCCAATTCAGGGAATGACTTACCGGTATGATATTTGAAAGCTGTCATAAGAATAATGGACATTCATCATCACCTATTGGCCATCATTAATGTTTTTTCTCTCCCTTGCAATAATTGTTGCAGGTTATTGATCTTGGAAGAGTATCACAGGAGGTTGCCTACATTTCAACCGATGCAGACTTGGTCATCTTAGAAGGCATGGTAAGACCTTTTAATAGTTTGAAAGGTGGAGAAATATGTGGTATCTAGTCCTGGGTATGAATGAACAAACTGATTCTTTGACTGTACTGGCCAGGGCCGTGGAATAGAGACAAACCTTTATGCTCAGTTCAAGTGTGATTCCGTCAAGATTGGAATGGTAATAAACTTATAGTTTCACAGTGTAACACACGGGAAGAGTCATGGTTTTTTTTTTAAAACCTCTTACCTCATTTTCCTGTTTATTCCTTTGTTATGTAGGTGAAGCATCCAGAAGTAGCACAGTTTCTCGGAGGACGGCTCTATGACTGTGTCATCAAATACAATGAAGTTCAGAGTTGATTGTATTTCACAGTCACATTGTTACTGAACCAGCCAATCAGTTTATCATATTAAAAACTGTTAGGCTTTGTAAGTTAGATCTAAATTTTTATCTCTCTTTGCATTCAGATGTAAGAATTGATAAGTCTTCCGACATTTTTTATTAAAACACGTAATAGCATCGATCTTTCTGGCTGTTTCTTATATGGTATTGAAAGTTTCATTTATGAATGTGTACATGATCCTTTTGAGAGGCCATGGTTTTAGGTTACTTGATGCTGGAGGAGCATTTGGAAAACTCACAATCACAAAAAGGTAAGAAAAGTTTGACCATATTATTTTAAATTCTCAAATTCATCAGTACAATATGATGTGCTTTAAAAGGTTAAAATGGAAATGCATTGAAAGAAAAAGAAAAAAAGCATAGGATGCAGAACCAGAAGATAGATATATCTCTTAGTTGTTTTTGGTAGGATATGAAGCCATCTTGTTGATTCCGCAGAGTCCCTCTCGTTTTCCAGTGTTTCTCTTCATCCTAATGTACCCTTTCTCTCCCCATCTTGGTCCCCATGAGTTCCTGACAATAACATAGTCGGATCCCTTTGATGAACCGTACCCAACTGCAGCTACACCATGGTCTAGGTCTGTTCCACACTTACCATTAAACACTCCCTGTAAACACAAATCCCGAAGTTTATTTTTTACTAATGTATGACTTGGTAAATAGATACAAAGCTTAGGTATCAGAGTTATCTGTTATACCCCTTTGTAGAATTGGAAGTCTCTTCCTGAAGCCTCAATGGCCACACTGACGGGTTGATGCGCTAAAGCTTTCACTAAGCTTTCGTCATCATTTTCTGGAACATCTTCGTAGCCAGTGATGGTCACACGTTCAACATCCTCCTGTAAAGATGTATGAATGGTCAGTGGTTATTCTTAATCTGCATCAACAGTGTAAGTTTAAATTCATGTTTGTGTCTAGTTTTTTTGTTACTTTCTGCTCTTGGCAAATTCCTTCCTCCATGAGATAAGGGTAATCGTCTTCTTTGTGGAGACCACCGGTCGAAATAATGTACTGGAATGCATAGTCCATGAGACCTCCATTGCAACCACTGTTGAAAGTTGTGTCACAGTCAATGAGTTCTTGTTCAGACAATGAACTCAGGTTTCCCGTTGTGATCTGGTTGATCCCCTCGACGGCTGCAACCGTCGAAAATGCCCAACAGCTACCTGCAGCGAGAAAAAAAGAGCAGTTTAAAGATCCATTACAATCTCTGATTCTAACTACTTGAGACTTAGGATTAAGAAAGATGAAGAAGAGAAACGGTACCACATTGACCCTGGTTCTTCACAGGAGTCACAGCGCCTTTCTTCCTCCAGTCTACGGATTTAGGCAAGTCAGTGACATCTCTGTACCTGAAGTTTGCAGAGGGCTTTCTCTTTCTAGAGAATTGCGGCTTGGCAAGTCCTAGATATCTTCCCTTGAACTCTTCATGGGTCATATCCGCAAACTCGTTCAAACCGAGCCAGTAACTTTCAATCTCATTGTTCCTCTGGTCTATATGAATCAAGTTCTCTCTAAACACCTCGAACCTCCGCACCTTCTCCTCCACGCTTTTGTAAGCCTTGCTGTGTTCTGACATCCATGACTCAAAGAGCTCAAGAAGCTTATCAGTGGATGTCAAATGCTCCGGTGTGTATCCAACGATGGAGAAATCACGAGCAAGAGCAGAACAGAGGAGGGCTGATGCTGAAATGGCTACAAAAAGAGAGAATTTGGCAAGTGATGGTGCAGAAAAAGCCATGGCTAGAGAAGAGGAAGAAGAGGAAGAGATGGTTTACAAGAGAATGAAGGAGTAAGGTTTATATACAAGTTGGAGACAAGCCAAAGTCTCAAAGTATTGGCTTAGAAGCAAAGACAAGGATTATTTTAAAAACCCAAGTACGCCTGATCTCTGAGTCTTCACGGTTGGACTTATTTAGCCAACCCTTTTGCTCTAAGCGTGTAATTTTCAACAATATAACTTCACTTTCAGACAGTAATGTTGATTAAAATATTCGGCGGTAGAGTCTCTGCAACAAAGTTCTGTTAAGGCTTGAGAGTTTTAAGTTCTGGAATTTGTACTGCTTTTGATAGTTTTTGGTTCGTTACAAATGAGAATCGTATATATCATCATGACAGGAAAAGAATCAATACAGAGCACAAATGTAAAAATACAAAATGGTGATTGTTCAANCCCTTTTGCTCTAAGCGTGTAATTTTCAACAATATAACTTCCCTTTCAGACAGTAATGTTGATTAAAATATTCGGAGGTAGAGTTTCTGCAACGAAGTTCTGTTAAGGCTTGAGAGTTTTAAGTTCTGGAATTGTACTGCTTTTGATAGTTTTTGGTTCGTTACAAATGAGAATCGTATATATCATCATGACAGAGAAAGAATCAATACAGAGCACAAATGTAAAAATACAAAATGGTGATTGTTCAAAAGCTTTAGCTCTGTACTAGACTAATAGAAGGTTTTCTTTTTTTGGCAGAAGTTTAGAGATCTTTACTATGGTATCTTTCTTTTTGACAGAAGAAGTTTCGAGATGTTTCTTTGCTATCATCGTAGTTTCCCGGCCGAATGCAAATATACTGAAACAGAGACGACCCTGCAAATTGCAAACACAGTAANGGCAGAAATTTAGAGATCTTTACTATCGTATCTTTCTTTTTGACAGAAGAAGTTTCGAGATATTTCTTTGCTATCATCGTAGTTTCCCGGCAGAATGCAAATATACTGAAACAGAGACGACCCTGCAAATTGCAAACACAGTAATGCATTTTAAGACGAACGTTTTACGCAATAATTGCCTCTTATGTCCAAAAATGTTGAGATGATTGTATTGGCAGATGCATATGTGGTTAACTTACGTGGAACCTAAGAAGAAGGCAAGGGAAAGATGAAAATTGAAGAGGAATACAGAGACAACTGCGGTGAGAAGCATTGCCACTGATGTTGAATAAACCTACATATCGGTTAATAAAAGTTAATTCCCATGTTTATAAAAACAACTACTTTATGGAATCTGAAGGAGAAAGAGCATGCATTTGCAAATTTATTACCTTCACAATATTGTCTGCGTACTTCATTACCATGGACACGGCAATGCCACTGGAAAACAAAAAGTAGAAGAGTCGTTCAATGTTTTAACTTCGCTCACTGACATTAGAGTTAAGTAAAGAGTCTGCCATCTTTAGTAGCTTTTACCTGAGAGCATGGTTAAGAATCATGAGGACCGTGATGAATGAGTAACCATGGAAGAATCCCCTGAAAATAGAAAATCGGCCCACTCAGATCCAGAGAATATGTGACATAAAGGCTTAATAACTCAGCCAGTATACGACACCGAGAGACAATCAGCCACATGTACTAATTTGTAAAACTATGATAGAGGACAGATAAGATGGTTTCTGGATTTACTTATTTGCAACGGCGTCGAAATCTTGGATCACTATAGCAATGGCATTGAAAATCATTCCAAATACGTATAGCCAGAAGTTCTGTACATTTATATTCCTTGAAGGCCGCTTTTTTATAATGGCCTGCCAAAATGGAAAGCAAAACCCTTTCAAGCTTTAAAGTCTTAAGTTGGNCTAACTCAGCCAGTACAAAATAATGAACTATACGACACCGAGAGACAATCAGCCACATGTACTAATTTGTAAAACTATGATAGAGGACAGATAAGATGGTTTCTGGATTTACTTATTTGCAACGGCATCGAAATCTTGGATCACTATAGCAATGGCATTGAAAATCATTCCAAATACGTATAGCCAGAAGTTCTGCACATTTATATTCCTTGAAGGCCGCTTTTTTATAATGGCCTGCCAAAATGGAAAGCAAAACCCTTTCAAGCTTTAAAGTCTTAAGTTGGCAATGGAATGACCAAAGTATACTATTTTAAAAGGAAACCAAATCAATGCTAGCTTTGAGTATTTAAAGTACAGTCCTAATTAGCTCACCTCTGTGTACACTCCGGCAAACCCACTTAATAGAGCCATGACCTAGAAGCAACAACAAATGATTATGTCGATTAGAGTGGACACTGAAGATGCTTCATAACTCTCAGTAGGTAATTAGCATGCTAAAGAGCCTAACAACTTACAATTGCCATAATCCAACCAGGAAGAGATGTCTGAAGAACACGATCAGAACTGCAAAAGCAATTTCAATTATGAGACTATGGGCGTGCAGGAAAGTATCTGTAGGGGGCTCAAAGTTTGCAGCGCCAAATAATTTACGCATTTACCAAACAGTAAATGACTTTGTATGTTATGCATTATACGCAGGAATCAATGTTTGATAACAGTTAAAAATCAAAGGCAAAGAGTCAGAGATCTAAAATTACTTTGAATTCAATTGAGCAGTGGTGCATCCGCAACATAGTAAGATGAAACCAGCCCACTGAATCTCGCTCAATCTGATAGAGAAACAAAAGCTTACTAAGAAAACTGATTTAACAGAGACTGATCACTTTTGAAATCAAGAAGTTTGTGTTCTGAATAAGAAGAGAACAAAATAGAGGAGAATAAGAAACAGAAAAACTTATGGATTTTCAGATCAACTATTCAACTGCAAGCTATCAAATCCATTTGGATGAACAAAAATACCTACTTTTTCTTCAGTATGATTCTGTACAAGACACCAGTACTTATGATGTTCAAATTCTTCAATATCTGATAGCCAGGGGCATCTACGTATGCAAAAATATAGTACTGCCACATAAAAGGTAACACCACAAGTAGTGAGAAACATATTAACATTCAAAACAGAGATAACAAACATCAACCTACGCCACACAAAAAAAAAAAAAAAAAAAAAATTCAGGAAAGCCCCNAAAAAAAACTCAGGAAAGCCCCACCTGTAACAGATTCTTGAAAAGATACAATGCTGCAGGAATGGGAAAGACTTTAACTTCATCATAAGTAGTGCTTAACCTGGTTCAGAGACAGGATCCTGATATCAGTAAAGCGAAAACTCAATGAGCAATCTATGTAGAATTTCAAAGAAAGTCCTCTACCAAACCAAAGCCTTTTTATAACAATCAAGGTCTAGAAACTTTGAATTTAAAGAAAAACTAGTTGAACATAATGCTCATAGCAATTCCCCTGAAACCAAACCCATAAGCAAATCGAGTAGCGAAAAGAATATGTAACCTATTGTCGTCAGTAACACCTTCGTTTTTCCATATCCTTGTCAATGCAAGCAGAGATAACGCACATTTCAAAGTCTCAACCTGTTCTCCAAAGATCCCACACGCATATTGATCAATACTAACATACATTACATCACTCAATTATCAACATTACAGTAATCAAAACTCACCAAAAAGTTGGCAGTTGTAACACTATACTCATACTTCCCAGCTCGCTTCGACCACACAATAAGAATCGCTTGAGAACTCGTCAAAATCGTCAATGCACATGTCACTACACCCCTAAATCCAACACACAGAAACTTAATCATAAACATAAACAAAAAAAGTTGGCATTTTTCTTCAAGGAAACTTAAACTCACTTCCGTTTCCAGTTAACTCGTTCAGTTGATCCACCACCAAGTGTAGCCAAAGCAATATTACTCGACACAACTAACCAAAATCGAAACCAACAATGAGTACACAATTCAAAATACAAGTGTGAGACTAAGAAGAAATTCAAAATTCTCTTACCAGGATGAGATTTTCCTTTTAAACTCTCGATATCTGGAGCAACATCATGATCGTCCTAGAGTATGAAATTGAGCATTAGAGAGAGTTCCAAAAACCTAAATTGATAGCGAAAGAGATTGAGAAATGGTGGAAAGTAACAAACCTCGTCTTTGATTTTGCGATACTCCATTGTTGAAGAAGCTCTCAGATCTCTGTGATCTCTCTACTTCCAAAACACACTCAAAAGCTTTAAAGATGAGAGACATTAAAATGTGACGAAGAATAAAGCGCTTATTGTTATGTTGTTGGGCTTTATATTATTGGGCCGTAGTCTAATACATGATCATTATGGGCCGTAGTCTATTGCCTCACAATCTTGGTGCAGGTTGTAAAAGAGCCGAGACAAAGTTTTACAAGTAATCTTGGGAGTCATCTGTTTATTATGTTGTGCTAGCCTGTAGTGTCCCATTTTGGCTAAGGACATTTTGTTTTGAGTTGGACAAAACAAAAATCAACCATTGGATCCGATTCTGACAAGAATTTTTGAAGATAAAGAGAATAAATGGTAACAAAATGGTTAGAAGATATTTTCATTTTAATTGTCGTTCTAGGATAAATTTTTTGTTTCCATTTAGTTGTCATTCTATCTTTTCAATGCAATTTTTAATAGAAAATTATTTTATTTATCTCTAATTAAATGAATAAAATATTTAAAATTTAGAATTCTAAAAATTAAATAAAGGCATAACAGAACATTTACTTGTTTTTTTAATATATGTAAAAAACTCCAGAACGACAATTAAAATATAACGGAGGGAATAATATCTTGGACACCGTCAATTTGGCAAATGATTGGTAATCAATTATCCAAGAGAATATATTCCTTATTGGTATGGTAAAGGTTAGTTGGTTACTCTATGAGATTCTCTTTACTTTTTTTTACACACAATAAAAAAGAGAGTCAAAGAAAAGATTGAGAAAAAACAAAAGGAATCACATAAAAGAAAAGTAAATCCAATTCACAAACCATTATGTACTAAGAAAACAACCTTTTGTAAATTAACATTATAAAGAAACAATTAAGATTTAATTTATGGTGTGATGGTACTTTACTTGAAAACGACGTATATCTACATATTCACAAACATTTGCCAAAATATAAATTGTTGTATATACTTATATTCATAATACATAATGAACCAATAATTTAACTGATAAAAATTTATACAAAACCTAAAAGATCGTTAGTGTAAATGATTCTTGGGACAAAGATTATTCATATAAATATAACATGTTTTGGTATTGGATGAGTGGCTTTAAGGCAATGTACCGATCTGGGTCTAGAGTCTCTTAGATATTCCAAACAACAAATAGTACATTCATACACAAAACGAACTAACCATACATTATACAAAACAAAATAGAAAACTTTAAATTAAAAAATCAAACAAAAAAAAATATTGCATGTAATTGGCTGTGAATAAAAGGAAAATGGACCCCACAAACACAAAAGTGTAATAAAAACACAGCCTGTGTTAGAGCTGTGATCACTACCTCCCTCCAACCTCTAATCTCTCTTCTTCTTCATCTTCTCTTTCTCTCAAAGAAACTAAACTAAACCAAAAGCAACAATGAGCTCAATG
>OVAP01006051.1:0-12257 GCA_900406295.1 Aurinia saxatilis
TGTATATATAATATATATATATATATATATATATATATATATATATATATATGGCACAAGACCTGTAAACGAGAGATTATAATCACTCACCTATAAATCGACGGAATCAGAGGATACTGATCGTTGAACGAACTCTGAATCGGAGGGATATATGTGAACCGGAAGCAATTGGATCGACACGNAAGCAATTGGATCGACACGTAAGCAAAATCAGAATTGGGGGAAACAAGAACCCTAGATCGAAGATTGTGGAGAAAAACAGAAATAAACTTTTTTTTATCGTGTGTTGAGTTATACCCTATTAACAAACTCAAAACTTTTTTTTTTTTACTGTTGGTTTGATTTATTTAGTTTTGGTTTAATTTGATATTTAACCAAAAATTTATGGTTTATCCATTCAAGGCTAAGAATGTCATTTTATTAGATCAAAACTACCCATTCAGCAAAGATCTCTAAAACTACCCTTTTAACAAATTATAAACTTAAAAACTACCCTATTCACCAATTTTTTCATAAAATATTTGGTTATCGGTTCCGTTCAGTTCCATTGAACCGAACAGTTTACACTGAAATTACTAAACCAACCGATTTCTTCTTCTTGCATATGCTATATTTCCGCGAGTTTTCATAGATTTACACAATTTCACACTATACCTTCCCTTTAATTCTATTCTTATTTCAGTACTAAAAGGCAAGATTTTCTTTTATTGATCTACTGATTCTATTTCTTCTTCGAAGTCTGTCCAGTTTCAGATCTTAGTCTAAGAAATCTTTTCTTTTCAGGTTTGTGTTAAAGGCTCATCACGACGTTCTTATCGAATTATTTAATAAGTTTGATATAAGATTCTATTTATCACGTATTGTTTTTTGTTTCTTATATAAGAGCTAAAAGATCAAATTAATTAACTAAATAAACATCAATAATCCATCCTCATTGAGTTTTTTTTGTATGCTTCTTGATTATAAATAATCTCAGTTCGTTGAAGACTGGTTCACAAGACTATTTCCGACAACTCATTGGACTCATCGGACCCAACCTGAGTTCACTTACTCGTGGACTAAACACTTGAGACAAACTCCTGTTATTGGCTGGAATTGAACTTGAACTTGTGACCTTAGGACTACTTGCGTGTCTAAACTCTCCTCTACTTCGTGTGATAACCTCATCAAGAATCTCTAAATCTCCTGGATACGAAGTTGTGGATCCAATTTCGGTTTCCTGTTTGAAGAAAATGCAAAACCAAAAGTTCAAGAAACAAAGTAAGAAAAACTGAGGAGCTGGAATTTGGTAATTGAGTGTTTGGTTACCGCTGCGAGACTGAAGGGTAAAGCATGAACTTCTTCGTACTCCACTGCATCTAAGTCTTGAAGATGAGCTCCTTTGAAGAATCTAGGGAGGATGTATTGTCGAACGGGGATTAAGAACATGATCATTAGAGGGAACATGACTCCTGCTATTGGGATCCATGTGAGACCAAAGCAGATCAAGAGATAAGACTGTTTGGAAAATAGCGAACATTGCAATTGTCTTGAATGGAATGGTTTCAACGAATGTCTCAGGGTAATATTCAAGAACCCTGCATAAAGAAATGAGATAGAACTGAGAAAAGGAAGGTTTTTTTTTAAGTTGAATGAGATAAAAAAGAGATTAGAGGTTTAGTTACTTAGCGAAGACTTGGCGCGGTGAAGAGAAGTAATATTCTTACCCGAAATTGGTTTCCGGGTAAACTTTCAATAGCCATGAAGGCAAAATATCCCCATGACTGATGTAGGGATCATTTTAAGAATAGGCATAGCTGCAACGCATCCTCCTACCATTGTAGTCTGAAGCAAGTTGCTTAAACGTTGTTCTTTGACTTAGTGAATCATCAATTTCTTTATCTATATCAAACAGAATTTCATCAACTGGAGCACTGAGGTGATAGACACAACTAGTGCTACCAAGAGATTAGCTTTCGAGTAGCTAATGAACTCCTTACTTAGTTATTCGAGTTAACTAACAACTCTTTGTATCAAGTATTAGAGAACTTGATTAACTCCTTGATGAATGATCTTTATTGATACTTCATAATGAATCCTTTGGTCCCCTTATAAATCGGAATAGACCTTGTTCGACAAGAAAGAATTTGAAACCATATCTTGCTGGTAATCGAAAATAGAAACTAAATTTAATGCTGATAATCAAAATAGAAAACCAAATAAAACTAAATCTTTCTCTTCACGCTTCCCTTCACTTTCCTTTGCGTCCAAGCCATTTGACGGGCCTTTGGCCAATCCCTTCGAGCCTTGTCTCTTCCTATGTGTATACTTCCTTTCAAACATGTAACCGGGTCTATCATCACTCCCCCACCACACTTTCACCTTGTCCTCAAGGTGAAACTCCGGAAACTGTTCATTTAACGTTGCACATGATTCCCACGTCCGCTCGAACTGCGGTAGCCCCTGCCACTGAACCAAGACTTCCCACTCATTGCTCTCTTCCTTGCGACGCACACCATGGAGACTCTCCGGTGTGACTTGTAGAATCATGTCACTGGTCAGAGCCGCCGGTAAGGGCTGAACCACGTCGAGGTGCTCTGTTTTTCCCACCAAACGCTTGAGTTGTGAAACATGGAACACCGGATGAATTGATGCATGAGCTGGAAGAGCAAGTTTATATGCCACCTTTCCGATACGTTGCAGTATCGGATAAGGACCATAAAACTTGGGTGCGAGCTTCTCGTTCTTCCGCATTGCCAACGAACGCATACGGTAGGGCTGAAGCTTCAAGAAAACCAGTTCTCCTACATAAAATTCTACTGCCCGCTGGTGCTTGTTAGCCACCCCTGCCATTTGTACTTGAGACCGAACAATGTTGGCTTGAAGTTCCGCTAAAATGTCGTCCCGTTCGGCTAAGAGTGCGTCAAGGCTATTATTGCAAACGGTGCCATGCTGTTGCCGAACCAACCTAGGGGGATCCCTGCCATAAAGAGCCCGAAATGGGGTCATATTGATCGAGCGATGATGAGTAGTGTTGTACCGATACTCGGCCCAACTGAGCCATCGAGACCAGGAACGAGGTTTATCGCCCGCAAAACACCTCAAGTACCCTTCCAGACAACGATTAACAACCTCTGTTTGGCCGTCGGTTTGCGGATGGTATGCGGTACTCATCCGTAGCTGGGTGTCGTGAAGTGTAAAAATCTCCCTCCAAAAATTGCTAAGAAAGACCTTGTCGCGGTCAGAGACGATCGAATTAGGAACCCCATGCAACCGCACTATCTCTTGGAAGAACACTTGACCCACTGTAACCGCCGTGAATGGATATCGTAGGGGTAGAAAATGAGCATACTTACTTAAGCGATCAACCACAACCAAAATAGTATCCACACGGTCGGAGACCGGAAGGCCTTCGACGAAGTCCATAGAGATATCGGACCACACCTCCCGTGGTACCAGTAAAGGCTGTAGTAACCCGTCTGGGGATAATGTGGATGCCTTGAAACGTTGACAGAGCACACAACTTGCTACAAAACTGGCGATGTCAGCTTTCATGCCCAGCCAAAACACCTCTCTCTTTATTCTTTGATAAGTCTTTTCCACGCCGGAGTTCCCTCCAACTGGACCATTGTGATACACATCTAAGTAACGTTGAACGTAGGTAGATTGTTTAGGAAGGACTACGCAATGGTCATGGAAAAGGCGCCCCTGGTCCAAACGATATTTCCCCACCTCCTATCCATCCTTAAGCTTACTCACTATTGCCGCTAAGATTGGGTCTAGACCCACCTGGCTGTCCAACGCCGTCAAGTCAACCTCGTGCGTCACCATCCAGGCCAGAATGTGTTGGTGTTCCGACCGGGGAACACGAGACAGAGCATCGGCCGCATTGTTCGTCTTTCCCATCTTGTACTGAACTTCGAAGTCGAAACCAATCAGTTTGGCCATCCATTTCTGTTGTTCTGTAGAAATGAAACGCTGTTCTAACATATACTTTAGACTCCGCTGATCCGTCCTTACAAGAAACTTTCTTCCCCATAAATAATGTCGCCATTTCTGAACTGCAATGATGATCGCCATTAATTCCTTTTCATAAATGGATTTGAGCTTTGCTTGTGCGGTAAGCTCCTGGCTCATATATGCAATTTGACGGCCGTCTTGCATAAGAACGGCTCCCACACCGTAGCCACATGCATCTGTTTCCACCACAAAAGGTTTCTCAAAATCTGGTAGAGCTAACACCGGTGTCGAAGTGAGTGCGTGCTTAAGACGTTCAAATGCTCTTGAAGCTTCATCGGTCCATACAAACTTCCCTTTTTTGAGGAGTTGAGTCATCGGTAGTGCAATTCCACCATAGCCTTTGACAAACTTCATATAGTTACCGGTTAGCCCCAAGAACCCGCGCAACTCGATCAAGCTCTTCGGCCGAGGCCACTTAGTTACCGATGCAATCTTGGACTGGTCGACCTGCACTCCCTGGTTCGTCACTACGTGCCCCAGATACTCGATACCCTTCCTGCCGAAAGAACATTTCTTTCTATTCGCCACGAGTTGATGGTCTCGTAAAATTTCCAACATGATCCGTAAATGCTCCCAATGCTCGGACTCGCTCCTGCTATATACCAAGATGTCATCGAAAAAGACTAAGACAAACTTGCTTAAGTAATCACGAAAAATCTCGTTCATGATAGATTGGAAGGTAGCTGGCGCGTTAGTGAGTCCAAACGGCATTACCAAGAACTCATAATGCCACTCGTGTGTTCGAAATGCCGTCTTCTGAATGTCTTGTGCCTGTACCCGGATTTGGTGGTAACCGGATTTGAGGTCGAGCTTGGAAAAAACACCGCTCCGTGCAGCTCATCGAGTAGCTCGTCTATAGTTGGAATGGGAAAACGATCTGGCACGGTTTCCCGGTTTAAGGCTCGGTAATCCACACAAAAACGCCAACTGCCATCTTTTGTGCGTACTAGCAACACCGGACTCGAGAAAGGGCTGTTGCTTGGCCGAATGATGCCAGTTTTAAGCATGTCACGGACTAACTCTTCGATTGCATTCTTCTGAATGAGCGGATAACGATAAGGCCGTACATTAACTGGTGTCGACCCCTCTTTTAAAATGATTGCGTGATTCTTGATCCTCTGCGGTGGAAGCTCGGTTAGTGCAGAAAAAATAGGTGCATATTCTCCGAGTAGAGCCTGCAATTTCTCATTCTCGGGGTCCTCTGTCTCTGGTTCAGTAGCTTCTACGCTCATTAACTCAACCAGAAGCCCTTGCTTCTCTCTTCTCATGGTTCTTAACATGACGTTTAATGATACTTGAGACTTGAGCAGGCTTGGGTCCCCTACCAGAATCTCCCACTTCTCTGCGATCTTGAATCGTATGTGTGGAGTTTCCAGTTTATCCTTGTCTCTCCAAGCGTCTCGAGCCACTTATACCCCAAAATCACGTATGTACCTCCCAACTCGAAAGCTAAGAAGTCTTATGTGATTTCCACCCCTTGTATGTTCACACCAACTCGACGACATTTGCCTGGACTTGTGAGTACATGTCCGTCACCGACCGAAACATCATACGTTCGCCGTTGATCTATTGGTAGAGTGAGCTCTTCTACCAACTTAGCCGACACGAAATTGTCAGTAGCCCCACTGTCTAGTAAGATCTCCACCTCGTGTCCTTTGATTGTCCCCCGCATCCGCATGGTCCGCTTGGAAGCCAACCCCGTGATTGAGTTTAGTGATAACTTGGCCGTCTCCGGTTCGTCTTTCTCCTCTGTTCCGTCACTGTCCCCCTCACGTTCCTCTTCTACGAGCAAGATTTGGATCCTTTTTCCCGTACAACGGTGTCCTGAACTCCACTTCGCGTCGTAGCGAAAACAGAGTCCCTTAGCTTTCTTCTCTTAAATCTCTGTGAGGCTCATCCGTTGAACTGGGACGGGGCTAAAGTTGTTGCTAGCCCCAAGAGTTGTGTAGGGATTGTCTCTGCTTGCTGTCCACTCTCCTCGATTCGCTGGTTGTCGCGATGTTAGAACAGGTTGAGGACCTCGACCGGTCTTAACCGCCGTGTTCCTATTCTCGACTTTTTGGGCCATCTCCTTAATCCTGGACAAACCCGTTGTACAGAAAAACTTAACCTCCTCTGCTATCTCGGGCTTCAGCCCGTTTAGTAACGCGTCCTCCAAGAACTCGTAGGTAACTCTCGCGATGTCGCCGTGACTTCTTCAAACTGGCGCCTGAACTCTGCTACGGTCTTGAGTTGTTTGAGATTCATCAATCGCATATACGAAGTTCCTTTGTGCACACTACCAAAACGAAGAACCAACCGTTCACGGAAATCATTCCACGACACTATGGGCTGTTGTGTTTCCTCGATTTGGTACCATATGAGAGCTTCCCCGGCCATACTATAAAACGCTATCTCCTTCTTGTCTTCTTCGGAGGAACGATAGTAAAGAAAATACCATTCTGCTTGCAGTACCTATCCTTCTGGGTTCTCTCCGGCAAAGCTCGTTAGGTCCACCTTCCTAGAAGGGTTTTCTCCTGATCCGTAAGTACCGGTAGCAACAGACTCCGACTCCGTCGATTTAGTTTTATTGACCTTCAACGTCGGATCCTCTACCTGTTTCGTGTTCTCCTCCTTTGCCGTTGAATCTTTCTCCTCTCCTCTGCTCGACTCTTCTTTTTCTAGCTTCTATAACCTCCCCACAATTCCCGTAACTTGGGCGTTGAGCAACCCTACTGTCCTCAGCAATTCCCCTAAGGTTGTTTCCAAGGTCTCGGTATTACCTCCGGCCATCGATTGTTCATCGTCTCTTCGAACCTCCTCCTCCTTTGGATTGCTCCCATCCGTAATATGGCCGCCTTCCTTGCTCCGAGTTAGTACCATCAAGGTGTGCTTCGTCATGGCTCTGATACCAATTTGATAGACACGACTAGTGCTACCAAGAGATTAGCTTTCGAGTAGCTAATGAACTCCTTGCTTAGTTATTCGAGTTAACTAACAACTCCTTGTATCAAGTATTAGAGAACTTGATTAACTCCTTGATGAATGATCTTTATTGATACTTCATAATGAATCCTTTGGTCCCCTTATAAATCGGAATAGACCTTGTTCGACAAGAAAGAATCTGAAACCATATCTTGCTGGTAATCGAAAATAGAAACTAAATTTAATGCTGATAATCAAAATAGAAAACCAAATCAAACTAAATCCTTCTCTTCACGCTTCCCTTCACTTTCCTTTGCGTCCAAGCCAGTTGATGGGCCTTTGGCCAATCCCTTCGAGCCTTGTCTCTTCCTACATGTATACTTCCTTTCAAACATGTAACCGGGTTTATCATGAGGTTTCTAGTGAATGTAGTTGCTTGGATTGTCGATTCTTTCAGCTCTTTCAAACCCTGCAAGTGGAGAGAAATTACCCTTAGGTCATTTTCTATTGAAGGAATCATAAGTTTATGATATAAATTCTTACTAGAGGTTGTTGGTATGCTAATGGTGTCTGCATATGATTATAAACTTCTTGCATATTGTCATAGAGTTGGCCCAAACTTGCATTCGATTTGATTCTTCTTCGTGCTGATGCAACAACCAGTCTGTTACGAAGCAATTGCAGAGAGAGCAAACGTCAGTCTCCAAACTCGGGAAAACACTGAAAAACGTCAGTCTCCAAACGACAGTCTCCAACCTCAGGAAAATGTCAGTTTGATTCGAAAGGAACTCTAAGAGAGCTAGGTTGCACTGAGACGGGTACGGAGACAAAAAACGGGTACTGGAACGGGACGGAAATGGCAAAATTAAAATTATTTAGATATGGGTACAACATATATATGGGAATAGAAACATGAGAGAAATATGTATATGAGTGTAAGCGGAGTATTAGATACTTTTTAAGTGAACATAAAAAGTAAATTTAGTATAAAATCTTAGCTAAAGCAAAAAAAAAGAGAAGATGTTAGAGACGTTAGACTCAGAAGTAAGAAGGCAAACAAGTTTGATTCCATATTATGTGTATAAAGCCACGTACTTAACACTAATATATCTAAGAAACAGCCCTAAAGTCCGTTCCCAACGTACCCCGTCAATCCAAACCGTCTCCAACTGACCGAGACGTTAAGGGGACGTTTCCTAACCGTCCCCAACCCGTACCCGTCTCGGAAATGTTTCGGAGACGTGGGATGGTGGTAGATTGCCGTCCCTGTGCAACTTAGTAGAATAGTACATTACTCAAACTTGTTCTTAATCCTAAAAGAAAACATGGAAGAAAACAAACTCTCCATTAAAGCAATAACTCATAAAGGGGAAAGTAAGTTTGAGAAGACTAAAGAAAGAGCTTTTTACCAGTGCTGCATCTACGGGTAAGTACAAAATGAAGGTAGAAACCTTCTGGGTCTTAATCAGTAGTCTTTGTCTTCTCAAAGCCTCTCCAATCGAAGAGAACTGCATTTACAACATCAAGAACTTGAACCAAGTGACAACCAATATCTCTCTCAAGTAATTCTGCCTCTACTTCTTTGGCAATTGCATCTAGCTGTTAGAGATATGACTTGATTTGTTTGTTGACTTCCACACTAACGGCACGCTTGGTGACGTTCCAGTCGCGACCAACACGAATGGTAGAACTTGTAAGGCATACCCTTGTGGATCGCACCGTTCACCTTCACATCGATGTAGTCGCCCACCTTGAAGTTCCTCGGGTATGTCAAGAGGAGAATGTAACCCTTCTTCCTGAAAGGCCTCGCGAATAGATCCCTCGGTCTCGCACTTACTCCATGTCCCGCCGGCATTTTTTCTCCTCAGAATCTGCCTCAGTCGTAACAGATTGTTCTGTCTCCGTAGGATCAGACTGATCTAGGATACTTTCCCTATCCTTTGTAGATGTTTGAGCATCCATCCCTAGGCCGCTCGAGTCAGCTTGATCTTCGACAACTTCCCACTCCTCCTTGACTGACTGAGAATAAAGCGCGAAATTAAACCAAGAAATTGCCATACATTTTCCCAATAAACCGCGAGTTGTTCCTTAGTGAAATCAAAATCGAGAAACATATAAAATAACGAAGAACAAAGCCGTAATTGCTAACAAAACCCAGAAATCACCGTATCTCAAAATCTTAACAGTTTGGAGATTTTGAAAAGAGAGAAGTACTCAAAATTAAGAGAGGAACAATTTTAATTCT
The DNA here is from genome assembly GCA_900406295.1 of Aurinia saxatilis. Taxonomy (NCBI): domain Eukaryota; kingdom Viridiplantae; phylum Streptophyta; class Magnoliopsida; order Brassicales; family Brassicaceae; genus Aurinia; species Aurinia saxatilis. The sequence goes on from OVAP01006051.1 coordinate 9,149, forward strand.
TAGATTAAGATGTTTGAACAAATACAAATTCCACTATGATCCACCAAATTTTTTGTCAGATCCCCGAAGAATCACCTTCCGCGTATTTTTTTAATAATTTCCATCTAGACATTTTTGATATGCAGTTAGACATTAAACAAAGACAGCTAGGCATTTCTCTCTTGACATGTAGGCAAAAACAACTTTCTCTATTAATATGTAGGAGAATTTAGATCTTTTTGTCTCCCGCTAATCGCTATTGTAATTCCGTTGTGGTTGTCTTTATTATGACAGTTTGTTAATGTTCATAATCTACAAAAGGAAAAAAGGTTCATAATTGCTTTTAATGTTTTGTTGCTATTGTAATTTTGCGTTCTTAGGTTTCCATGTGTAACCTCTCACAATTACCATATGCCCGCTAGGCCGTAAGAGCACCTTTGTAACATCCCGATTTCTGGTATATGGTAGTGTATGTGGAGAGGCTTAAGAGAATTGATTTGGCTACCTATGTCACCAAAGTGCACTTATCTTTTCGGTCACTTGTTCAGAGAGTACTCCAAGGTTAAGCGTGCTTGAGCTGGAGCGATTTAAGGATGAGTGACCTACTGGGAAGTGATTCGCAGTACCGTGTGAATGAGGACAAAACACAGGGAAAGATCGCGTGGTGATTGCAGGGATAATAAACAAGTCTTCCGAGCCTCTCAAAATTAACGCACCGACCGTCGGACAGGGGTGGAGTCCATGGGCTGAGAGAAGTCATGGGAACCTCACCAGTAGGGGCGGTCGGGGCGTTACAACCTGTAGGGGTCAAATATCCCCACAAGTCAAACTAATAAGTCAATGATCGACTCGAGAATGATTTACCCCGGGAACCCATTTAGACGCAAGGTCGTAACAGAAAAGGGAAGTCACGAAGCTGTTATACGCGAAATCATGGGGATTGTTATAGGCGAAGTCATTTGACCTCGCCAACGTGAGAACGGTTAAAAGCGAAGTCATATGACCTCGCGGTCATGTGAGTAGCTAAAGGCGAAGTCTTGTCACTTCGCAATTTCCATACTTCGGGAGCGAGGTCGCGATGAGAAGGTGATCGATATAGGCGAAGCCATAATACGAACTCAAATTATACGAGGCCAAAATACTACCAAGGCCGAGGCCCGACCAAGACATAGAAGCGAGACCGACATTGAAGAAAAGGAAAAAGCGAAGAGAAAGGAAAATACGAGAAGATCTAGGAAGTTTAACTTATCTCTCAAGTCGGCATAATCTTGTATAAATACTTCGCTAGCTTAAACTTTGTAGATCATCTTTCTGGCTTAAGAATCCTAAATTTTACGCTACGAAAGACTATCTTTTGCACATCAATAAAACAGTTCTTTGCTAGATACTTCGTGTTGTGACGCGCTCTTTGATTCGAGTTTTCCAAAGACTTCTCGAATAAATAGTGATTGTGTGATTTTACCCACACAATTTGGCGCCGACTGTGGGGAACCGAATAAACTTTCTCACAACCCGAAACCCTAGCAAACTCCATGTCCGACAAACAACAAACTCCTCCGGCTAGACAACAACCAGGATCGGCCGAGCATCTTGCTGTTATACGCATTATACGAGACGACCAAGGCATGGAACGTCTCGAGGTGAATCCCGAAGCGGTTGCGACCACTCTGGCCGACCTCGCCCGAAGGGCCGCCGAGCAGAAGACTGCAAACCTAGGAATCCTCACCCAGTTGAGCACGATTTCTACTCAGCTAGCCGCGACTTGGAAGCCCCCGAGGAGAGTTTCAACCCAAGCTCGAGGTTCCCTCAACTTCGATGATGGATTCCAGACACCCACCAATAACTTCTAAATAACAAATCCCACTCGTCTTCCTCCTCCTCCTCCACGGAAAGGAAACCCAACTCCTAACAGACCGATTGTCAATCAGGACAATCACAACATGAGAGATTCAGAGGCCGATTAGGCCGAGGAAACTGAGGGACGAACCAAGCGCCCAGAGGCCGGCGTAGAAACTGTCGAAGTATCCGACGACGAGCTCAATCAGTATGAGAAAGACGAACGATGTGATCTTCGCGCCGAACTGGAAGAGATGAGAGCAATGATCGCTCAAACCAACGACGGATTCAAAGCTGTGCAAAACCAAGTGCACCGAGCAACCTCGTCAGCCCCAGCAATCAACCGTATGGTGGAAGAAGCGAGACAAACTCCGTTCATCCCAGAAATCACAGCTGTCAACATTCCAGATCCCGGGAAAATGAAAATCCCCGTATTCAAGGGTTTAACCGACCCAAAGGTGCACTTAGCCGTCTTCCATGTTGCTATGAACAGAGCACGGTTCCCACCGGGACAAAGGGACGCTGGGCTCTGCCTCCTCTTCGCCGAACACTTAGATGGGGCAGCCCTTCGTTGGTTTATAAAGCTCGACCCGTACTCGTTCGACAACTTCAACACCCTCCAGAGTAAATTCCTAGCCCAATATGTTATTCTGGCCGGAACCGAGCCAACGGGCAAGGATCTGTGGAACATCAGACAAGGACAGAACAAGTCGCTCAGCGATTTCATCGTAAGGTTCAAGTCCACCTTGACTCAAATCGATGGGATGGAGGACGAAGCGACGCTCAAAGCCTTGAAACAAGCACTACTATTTACTGTGAAGTTTCGACGATCTCTTGCGAAACGTCATGTGGTTACGATCCAAGAAGCCCTTCAACGCGCAGTCGGATAAATTGCCAACGAGGAGGAAATGCTATCCCTCCAAGCAAAACAAACTCGCTCGACGAGTCGACCAGCTCCCTCAGCTATACAACAGCCGTAAAAAAAACAAAACGGCTATCGGACGCTACGTAGACCACGAGGGCCCATCACAAGGAGGATCCCATAACTACCTCGTGGACTACGACGAGGTAGACGAATGCTATTACACAGAGGAGAACCTCGATAATCGACGGGGCGGGGGTCGATCCGGAGGACGAGGTGGTGACCGATCTGGAGGGCGAGGAAGGGGACGGTCAAACCAATGGCTCTTGTAGAATTCGTATGATGAGAATGCCTACTGTGAACACCACCAGAACAAGGGGCTAATAAGTTGTACTTTTTACTAATTAAGACCTCGACAACTACAATGTGTCA
>OVAP01006052.1:0-12257 GCA_900406295.1 Aurinia saxatilis
ATTCGAGAATTATCTTGGCTATCAATAAAGCGACCCTACTTCTCTAAGCTTAGTTCTTTGTCTTTGTCTTTACTTTCTGGGCGGTTCATACTAAGAGAGTCGACGATCCCTTAAAAGATCCGTTACACAAGTTTTTGGTTGNGGGGTAGTGTCTTGGAGTCCCTTGTTCCTGTTCATGAGGACACGCCTCATGTGTCTACGGTTGAGCCAGAACTTGCGACGCCAGTTTCAGTGGCACCCAAGACCGCAGTTCCAGTGGAACCCGAGACCACAGTTCTGCCTGAACCTGAGACACAGTCGTTGGTGGTAGTTCCACCGGTTACTGAATCTACTTCCAATTCTCCACAGGAAGAACTTCTTGGTCGTGGGCAGAGGCTCAAATCTAAGCATGTCCGGTTACATGATTATGTTACCTACAATGCTGTTGTAGATTCTTCCCATCACGCTCCCTCGCTCATTGGTTCCTCATCCTCGCGTACGGTCTCAGGTACCTCACGTTACCCTCTAACTGATTTCATTTCCGATGATATTTTTACCTCTGGCCACATAGCATATTTGGCTGCTATTACGGCAGGAACAGAGCCTAAGAACTTTAAGGAGGCAATGCAAATCAAGGTTTGGGACAATGCTATGACAACCGAAGTGGTTTCTCTTGAAGAAAAACGCACGTGGGATATAACGTATTTACCTCCGGGTAAATTGGCTATTGGTAGTCAATGGGTTTACAAAATCAAGTACAATGCTGATGGCTTTGTTGAAAGATACAAAGCTCGTCTTGTGGTTCAAGGTAACAAACAAGTGGAAGGTGAAAATTACACAGAAACTTTTGCTCCTGTAGTTAAGATGATTACAGTTCGTATGCTTTTGCGTCTAGTTGCTGCAAATTCTTGGGAAATTTATCAGATGGATGTTAATAATTCATTTCTTCATGGTGATCTTGAAGAAGAAGTTTACATGAAGCTTCCTCCTGGCTTTCGTCATTCTCATCCCGGCAAAGTTTGTCGTCTTCAGAAATCCTTGTATGGCCTTAAAGAGGCTCCTCGTTGTTGGTTTAAGAAGTTGTCTGACGCCTTGTTTAAGTTTGATTTTGTGCAGTCCTATGATGACTACTCGTTCTTTTCTTATACACGTAATGAGATTGAGCTCCGGGTTCTCATTTATGTCGATGATCTTCTCATTTGTGGAAATGATGAACATATGGTTCCTAAGTTTAAAGAATACTTGAGTCATTGTTTTTCTGTGAAGGACTTGGGCAAGCTTAAATATTTTCTTAGTCTTGAGGTTAGTCGGGGTTCTGAAGGTTTCTTCTTATCTCAGCGCAAGTATGCCTTAGATATCATTGCGGACACTAGCAACCTCGGCTCCAAGCCTGCTGCCACTTCTTTGGAAACAAATCATCGCTTGGCTATTCTTGATAGCCCTATCCTAAAGGATCCCAGACCCTATCGTCGTCGCCTTGGTCGTTTGATATATATTCTGAATACTCGTCTAGAGATTTGTTATGCTGTTCACACACTTTCTCAGTTTATGAAGGCTCCTACGCAGGCTCAATTTGATGCAGCACGGCGTGTGGTTCATTACTTGAAAGGTTCTCCAAGTTAATGAATTATTTTAAGGTCTGATTCCGACATTTCTCTTATTGTCTACTGTGACTTCGATTGGGCTTCTTTCCCGGTTAGTCGTCGCTCTCTTAGTTCGTTTGTGGTTATGTTGGGTGGTTCGCCTATTGCATGGAAAACTAAGAAGCAGGATAATGTCTCTCATTCCTCGGCTGAAGTCGAATACCGTGCTATGGCTGCAGCACTCCGTGAGATAAAATGGGTTCGTAGTTTGTTAACCGAGTTTGGGCTTCCGCAGACAAATTCCACATCATTGTTTTGTGATAGTAAGGCAGCTATAGCTATTGCTGCTAATCCTGTTTCACATGAACGGACCAAGCACATTAAAGCGGACTGCCATGCGGTTCGTGATTCTGTTCGAGATGGTATAATTGTCACCAAGCATGTTCGCATAGAAGATCAAGTCACGGACATACTAACTAAAGCATTGGGTCGTGTTCCGTTTCAAAGGCTAATGTCCAAGTTGGGTGTTGTTGATCTCCACACTCCAACTTGAGGAGGGATATTGGGCTAGGTTTAAAGCTCGTATACATCTTGAGTCGGTTTGTAAAAGATACATGTGTATAGAATGGAAACTTGTAAAGAGTCGGTCTAAGGTTTTAGGAAAGAAGGGGTTTAGGTCTTAACTTGAGTCTATATAAGTACTTGAGGTTCACATGTTAATAAGGCAGGCCGTTCTAGATACAACTTCTACATAGGCCAAATATTTGTGCTTAATTCAACAAAAGTATACAAAATCCTTAGTAAATTTATTGCTGCCTTAGCGAGGCATTCTCGATTTGAAATTTCATGTATAACTAGGATTTCGTAAAACTATATGCATCGATATCTGTTTCTTCTGCACTTGTAAACAAACTTTATCACTTCCTTCTTAAAACTTGTTCGTTGCACTGATTTATTTTCACGTGCAGATCCTTTTGTCATTGTTCTTTATCCATGTTCGATAAATATATATCAATATCTTCATCATTCAAAATATATGATTGTTTGTTACCATTTGCTATAAATAGAATGTAATTTAGTTTCAGCGTTTTCATAGTTCCATCCACTCCAATCTTCCTACATATATCACATCCACTAACACCAAATAAGTTGTCTCACCTAGAGAAAATGTCTTAAATGATAAACCTTACACAACATTTTTTTTTTGGGAGAATTTTTAAAATATCATTTTTGGCATACTTATTCAAAAATACCATTTTTTGTCAAAATTGGGCCACAACTAGTCGGCTTATTAGCCTAATTCCTACATAATGTAGGCAGTGGGACTCGGTCCATGGGTGTGATAGTGCTTACCTTCAGTGGACTTACCACTTGCCTTCAAAAATACCACTTTTATGATTTATTTTTCAAAAATATACCAATTTCCAAGTAAATTATAATTTTTTTTAATATTTTAAAATATCTGATAATATTTTTTAGGTTTTAAGATTTTGACCATAAAACCGCTAAAATCTAAACAATAAAACTTTAAATCTTAATTCCAAACAGTTATTAAACATTAAACACTAAACATATATGGTTTAATCCCAAACATTAAACCTTAGAACCCTAAACGAACTCTAAATCCTATACAGTGGTATCTTAAAAAAATATTAAAGTGGTATTTTTGAAAAAAATTACCACAAAAGTGATAATTTTGGCAATTTTCCTTTTTCTTTTTTTTTTCTTTTAAATTCACTCAAACCCATCTACTATTTTCACATAACAGCCTTCATACTAAAAATGCATGATTGTTTTGATCATTTTATCCTATAAAAATAGATTTAATTACATGACCACATATTCACTTTTATCAGTTATGCCAATTAAATCAGTTACTAGATTAGTGGTCCGCACCTTGTGCGGGCTATGTTTTTTATTTTTTATGTTATATTAAATACAAAATGATTAATTACAGTATATAATTGTAAGTAATTAGTAAAATAATATTATAGGTTTGTGTTTGGCCAAACTACATAACCGACTCCTACAACTTTTTGCATGTGTATGAGAGCATCAACCTTTGATTTAAATTATACTTTGTTAAACTTGAGATGTTTACGTTGTTCAAGTACTCATCGAGAATCAACATGTGCATCAGAAAAATAAACGACATGTGTGTTTTTTTATATCGTCTCATGTATCCCTGTCGGGGCACTGCAGAAAGCGACATAAAAAAATATACCCACCGATTACAAAAACCATATTATGTTTTAAATATACAATAACATTTTTTATGTAAGAACTACTCTCAAGCTTACATAAGATATGTAAAAATAATTCATAAATTTTTAGATTTGGCTATGCTAAAATTCATGTTTATCTATATATTGATTTCATAATCACAAATTTTTATAAAATTATTGTTATAATATTAGTTTTGCTGAATTTGGTTACCTAAGTTATTAAAAAAAAAGTAAAATAGTTCAAATTAAATAATGTCATCACTAATTAAGTAAAGGCTTATGTATGCCCGTAGATTTACTTAAAAAATTTCCAAGAACATGTGTAGATTTTAATTTAAAAAAACATAACAATTAAGTAATATAATTGCTTATGTACGCCCATGAATTTTACTCTAACAAAAATCCAAAAACATGTGTGGATCTTAATAAAAAAACATAGCAATTAAGTAATGGTTTATGTATTCCCGTGGATTTTACTCTAACAAAAATTCAAGAACATGTGTGGATTTTAATTAAAAAAAACATAACAATTAAGTAATGGCTTATGTATGCCCGTGGATTTTACTCTAACAAAAATCAAGAACATGTGTGAATTTTAATTTTTTAAAACATAACAATTAAGTAATGGCTTTTGTATGCCCGTGGATTTTACTCTAACAAAAATCCAAAAACATGTGTGGATTTTAATATAAAAAAAAAACTATAACAATTAAGTAATGGCTTATGTATGCCCATGGATTTTACTCTAACAAAAATCCAAGAACATTGGAGATTTTAATTAAAAAAACATAACAATTAAGTAATGACTTATGTATGCCCGTGGATTTTACTCTAACATAAATCCAAAAACATGTGGGGATTTTAATTAAAAAAACATAACAATTAAGTATGGCTTATGTATACCCGTAGAGCTTTCACTCATCTTTCATAAGATTAATATCAATTTTAAGTAAATGTGATAGGATATAATAACAATGTATACTAATGTCACAACCCAATGAAATTTTTTTTTTTTGAAATTTGATGTTATTCAAGTAAAAAAAAAAAAAAATCTTTTATGATTTTTGTATTCTTAGATTTGTACCTATAAATGTTTGTCGACAACAAAAACTTTTTTATATCTATTAGCGAAGGAAAGATGATTTATAAAAAAACAATTACCAAAGCCATCTAATTATTCATATTAGAAATCTCTAGATAAATACTAAAAATGATTTGTAGTAGTTTTGTGTAAAAAACTATTAGTTGTGAATTTAAAGATAATTTAAATGAACCAAATAATTATTTGATTTGTATATATATCATATATGGATACAAATGAGACTCTATACTAAATTAGAGACTTGCCTAAGAATTGCAGCCACGATGAAAGTGATCAAAAGAATGAGAATGGTAGCAGCAGAAGAGAACGTCGCTGATCTCATGGCGATCCCGGTCAAACCTAGGATACTTGGTATCACCGCACTGTTCATTTAAAATTACATATCTTATAATTACATATCTTATGTTTTTTATTTTGGGGACTAAAGAAGAAAATCTATCATCGATTCCTCTAGCATTGTGTTATGTTCTCTAAGCATTAATATACTCTATCAAAAAATTTGAAAATTTCTCTAATCTTGCCATTCTACTTTAAGCACTATCTTCATACACTCGGAGACAAAGCAACTTATTGCAGCAGAAGGCAGTACCTGAAGATTTGAAACAGAGGAACAATAAACATATCAAGCTTTGGCAAAATGGACATTGATTGAGTTTCAGTAATGTGGTTAATAAATGGAGGAACGATTCTGCAAACCTGAAGCAGGCTCGGTAAAATTCCAGTGTACAAAGTTGGGATTCCTCCTTTCTCGATGATGTTAAATCCCATAGCTAAAGCATCGAGCTTGTTTTTACCATTCTGCATCTGAAGCTGTCGTCTAACTACTTCAAACGGATAAGTAGCTACTGCAGTACACGCACCTGCTATAGCACCGTAGAGGAGAGTTGTGATGGGTGTTAACTCCAACTTGTCCAAAGCATTGAGTTCTTGTCCATATTGCTTCATGTATTTGAGTCTTTTCCTGCCTTCTGGTGTATGAAGATAAGCTAATTTAAAAATGTCGTAAACGCCATAGAAAACTGCACCAGATAGAGCCATGCTCGGTATGGACGGGACTAAACCCTTGTAGAGAGACAACAATCCTTCGGTTTGGATCATATACGTGAAAGCACCTCCTGTCCATCCCATAGCTTCTCCTCCCCGAGCCATTAGCTTTGTTTGTATCTGACACAGTAGATGAACACAGTTCAATCAAAATGGTTCCACATGCTTTAAAGAAAGATACTAACTTATTTGTCACTCTAAAGCACATAAGTTTCTTATGCTTGATCTAAAAAATGTTTTTTTCGAAGTAAGAACACACTTCAATCAAAATGGTTCCACACATTCTTATTCCCCTTGCACGCAAACTAAACAGTAAATTCATCACACTAAAGCACATAACTTTCTCATCTTTGATCAAATAACTTATAGTATCGAGCGGCAAACATAGTACAATAGCAGTAATCCCAGCAGCAGCTCCAGCAACGAATCTCTCAAAGTTGGTAGCTTCTTCATTCCCCGCGAGACTAAGCAATTGCTTTCAATACGTATCGTAGGCACAAAAAATTGACTGCTTTGAAAGGCGCCGTTCGCAAAACATTAACCAAATTACCTTTCTAAAACCCTTTAAACCCCTGAGTCGTCGCAATCATCTTCGCAACCAGAAAAAAATTCCTCTGTTCACCGTGAACCGTATATTCCAGCTTTAGTCTCTCAAGTGGAGCTAAGAAAGTCCTACCATCAACAACAAAAACAAATCATGATTCTGGTTCAGGCATTTCATCCAACAACTTATGTGCATACTAATCAAATGAGACAAAAACAAAGAAACAAGTCGAGTCACACACCTCTGGGTTATGTGCAATAGAGTTCAAACCTCATAGTCATTTGCCTATCTCCCCTTGAACTCTGACCCGAAGTCAGACTAGATTTACGGTCCCTGCATATTTATATTAACAAACAATGAGAAGTGTTAAAGCAAAACTATATAAGAAGTTCATATATCCAAAGTCAAAGTCACCATCTATGGACTCCATTATCGAAGGTTTGTTGATAGGTCTGTGTGAAAACCCAAGAAAAACATTAAGAGAAGCTATGCATCAATATATAAAATGTGAATACTAAGCCGGTGAAGTGGAAAAATAAGAGAAGCTATGCATCAATATATAAAATGTGAATACTAAGCCACTGAAGTGGAAAAAATAAAAGGTTTTGGTATTTACTTCTTCACTGGTGGGCCTTTAGTAGAGGAGCCCTATCTTCTACAAGATTTCTAATGTCTTCAGACCTAGTAGTATTGTTGTAAAATGGTCGAGACTGCAATATCAAGCATCCAGTAAGCAAATAGATGGATTTTGAATTAAGGGATTGGAGCTCCCGCTTATGTTGTTTTGCTCACTTAATTTCTAAAACTCTTACATATAAACATGTCAGAAACTGATCATTGGAATGTATTAAACTGCATATTCGTAAAACAACGTACACATGTTTGTATTACCTGAATTTTTCCACTAAACTGCATATACAAAAAATCTTGCCATTTTTCTTTTGGAATAAAGTCTGGGCGAACCTGTAGAACTTTTTCGGGTGTGTTACGTCGAAAATGTTTCCAAAAGACGATTTTTTAGGCCTTTGCACTTCACACCCAAACTATTCAGCACATACTTGTGATTCAAATTAGAACCTTCAAAAGAGAACTGCAGGTACAATTAAACGGAAACAATTATAAGTAATGCAAATAATTTTGTATATAAATAAGTCTCGTAACATACCTGAATGTAGTCCCAAGCATCATCCTTCCGCCATTTCAGTACATTCCTCTAGTCATCAAAATTTATCAGAAACTTGCTTATATCGGATGCTTTCATCGTGCCTTTAAACCCAAACCTCTCGCACACAATTCCACAACTGAACAAACAAAAGTTTGAGTCTTTGTTGATTCAATAAACAATAATTGGGACTTTTTAAGGAAATAGACAATAACTTCACACTGGTCATACAATACCAGAAAATTCAATCCGAGACTCTTCAAAAAACTTGTCTATACCCAATAGATAGAATTAAAAACATAGCACATGGACTTGCATCTCTTATCAAGACGTTTTTAACATTCAAAGACCTTCACAAGCTAAACACAAGCACGTGAACATGACTCAAGGCTTTTCAGGAACAGCTAGCTCCAAGTCACGGGGATTAAGTTTTCATCTAAAATAATCCTGCAAGCGCATAGGCTCTCGCAGTAGTACTTAGGGATCAAATCCACAGAGAGCAGAGTCACATAGTAGCACGTCCAACTTCACTCGAGCTAAGCAAGCAAAATGATTTGGTTTTGGTTACGATCGATCTGTCGTGAGAACTGATCGATCGTTTGGAACACCTCTCGGTCGATGGCAGATTATGCGGTCGATCGATCAATGCCTGAAATGACTAAAATGAAATAAACGTGAGAAAATTCAATACTAAAAGGCCCTAGGAAGTCAGGTAATACATCAGAGGACCACAGTTTGAATTATACAGGGTAATAATTATATAACTACTAGTTTGGGCTATATGGTTGATTTCACTAATAACTAACTATCCTTATGGTCAGGCTTAGCTAGTCTAGTTCAATTGGCATCCTAGTTAACTTTAGCATATATCCTTTCAGAAAGAGAACCTTTGGGCTGATCAACCAACCAATCTAGGCATTAAGTTTAAGAAATCAAATCCTACTAATTTAATAAATAGAAGAGCTTTCACTATCAAGATATGGATCTCTTACTCTAAGTGGTGTATTAGTAGGAGATTTATCCTATCATTTAGATTAAGTACTGATATGAAAGTAAGCCTATAAACTACTCATTATATAATCCTATTCCCTATCTACCAAACCATGATTCCTCTTAGCAAAACCTTATTCCTAATTAAAAGACTACTCAGACATAGCAATAGTAGACATAAACATAATGAAAATTTCTTATATAGAAAGAGTTAAGAATAACATCTCTGAAAATGCAGAGATTATAGACTTCTTCCTTGAAGCAATAAACAAAATGAAAGAGAACAAAGAAACTGATAAAACTGATAAACTGTAAGCTTGGATGCCTGGAAACTTTTAAAGAATTTATGATGTTTCTCTCGGCCGTCAGAGGTCTGTATTTATAAGCGAGAGGGTCGAGCAAAGGGTTGAGAAGAACCAGGAGGAAGATTTGGATAAACATCCAAATTTTAGTGGTTATCTTCAGTTGATCGAGCGGTCGTCGTTATCCTGACCGATCGACCGTAATCTTTCTGAGCATTTCTGAAGATTCTGTATCTCTTGAGTTTATCTTCAACGTAAGCAAATATCCCAAATGCAACGGTACATATCTGAATTTGTTCTTGAAACTTCTTGACAAAATGGGCTTCGATCAATCGGTGGGCCTCTTGTTCGATCGACTGGGCCTTCAACTCTTGTGGGCTTCTGGACACTCCTTCAGTAATTTGGGCTTAACTTCTTAATCCTGAGGAATTTTGGCACGATTCCAAGCCCATGTGAAAGATAACTCTCGTGGCTTGATTGTCCTAACTCCTCACTTCATTCCAAAATGAACATCTACTTCATCTTCATCCGGGCCTGGACTTCTGATGTTGATTGGCTGGATTCGGTAAAAAGTGTCCAATTGCAACCTAAAATGCATTGTTTTCACAAAACACTTTGTAAACAGAAAAACGTGAAATCCAGTAGTTTATTTTTTAAATAAATAGTTTCTTTGATAAAAACACCGAAAAATCATATAAAAAAGCGGTAAAATATCATCACTATTAAATCCCCCAGACTTAGCTTTGTTCGTCCTTGAACAAACATATGCTAAGAAGGGAAATAAGTTTGAAAAGTTAGGAACTCGCTTACTTGTACCACAACTTAGAGGCGCAACTTTGTGATGGTCATCTCGACGATCCTGCCAAAAGTTTTCATCTCATACTCCCACCATAACTCTCCCAACTGGTCCAGCAGGAATCTCAACCTGCAAATACCCTAAAGGTACCAATATTTTTGACTCTCTACATTCATTCATTTTTGTGAGCTTTCTTACTGGAAAATATCAGCTAGGTAAAATAGGTTATGTGTGTAATGAGAGGGGGCTAATGTATAGAGGTGATGCTAGAGTGTTTAGGGTTTACCGTAATCAAGAGAAATGCGATATGTTTGCAAAAAAGCAAGAGAGAGCGGACCGCTTGATGGCACAGTTTCCCAATCATTCTATCCTTAGCTCGGCTTGTTCCTCCCCCAGACTTAGATTCTTCAGAGGAATCTAAAGTCTTCTTGATCTCCTCGTACTCCTTTAAACGTTTTCCACATTTCTTCATTTTGATCCCTGATTTCCCTGGTCTTTTTGTTACAAGTATGGATCATAAAGCTTCTACACTTTTTATTTTATTTTTTACAATGAAGCTTTCACCACAAGTAACAAGGCACAAATTTTACCTTATTTTTGATGAAATGTTACCAGAGAAATCAGTCTTGACACCTTTTCTTTGAATTTCCATGCATGTATTAAGAGCGTAGTATGCTCTTCGCCAGTCTTCATGAATGATTGGAAAACTGCGTTGGTCTCATCTCTTCAGCTGTTTTACACATGTTGCATATAAGACAAGAAAGAAAAAGAGACGGCATGGGGTTTGAAAAGAAGTTAGGTTTATGGGTGTGAGGCAACTTAAGATAAGTTGACCATTCACGATCAGGAAGAGAATGGTAAAGTGGATAAGAAGTCCTGAATGGATTTGTTTTCCTTAGACTAATGCCTCCAGCAAAAAATGTTTAAATTCCGGTTTAGGTCCAAATAAAATAGAGTCAAATCAGAATTATTAAAGTACATGCAAACCGTGATGTGCTGGGGAGGCTTGAGTATGGAGTTTTTGAAATGAGTGTCTCGGGGCAGTCTTGTAAAAATGGTCACTAGGCCGCTGTTCCAGTGTGAGTAAGGTCCTTGTTCCAGACCTGGATTGACTCAATAAAACGCTTTTTGACTCGATAAAATTTTTTAAAATGGGTGTAAAAGTACGTCAAATGAAATATACAGGTTAGATAACGAGGAATACCCCCCCCCCATACTTGAATAACATCGTCCCCGATGTTGACAAGCTGAGAGCAAAATGGGAATTGAAATGGATTGAAATAGAAATGGAAAATGGTTACCTCGTTGTCTTCGAGTGTATCAAATGACCTTCTTTGTCTTATTGGAATTGAAAGNCAATAGAGATGGAAAATGGTACCTCGTTGTCTTCAAGTGTACCAGATGACCTTCTTTGTCTTATTGAAATTGAAAGGACTTTACAGGAGTAGGAGAGGATTTGTACCGGACGTCATCAGTATATCATCATTTTTCGTTTTGAATTGAGGAAGTGTTCATCTCTCAGGAACTTTATCGATCGATGCAGCCATCAATCGATCGAATCATAGTGTGATTCTCCGGATTTTTTACTCTCTCTCGATTAGTGTTGAAGCATGCAACAATCTCCAGGATCACCAGTTGATTCGAATCAGTGGCCTCTGGTTTTCCCTGGAAAAAGTGAAATGAGCTTGTGAACTGCAGACGATCGATCGATTGCTGTTTAAGGCGACCGATTGATTCTTCATCATCTTAGTTGAATCCTTGAATCCTATTTCCTGAGACACAAACCAATGCGTTAAAAGTAAACTTAATCTAAGACACATTAGTGGGTTGCCTTCCACTCAACACTTTTGTTTAATGTCGGTTAGCTCGACATGGTTTGGAAAATTTTAGTTCTCCGGTGCGTGGTCAAACGGTTGAGGCTCCTCCTCTGGCGATCGATCGATGTTGTCTCATGTGATCGATCGATCCGTGTCGCCAGGTTCTTCTTTAATTTTCATGACCGTCAAGGGCAGCGGAACTGTCGGAGGATCATTTCTAGAGAACAGCCCCACGAAACTTTCCAGAGTCTCAACATTGGTATTTAGAACCTCTTTAAATTCGTCTTCTCTAACATTGAATTCTCTGAGCGCTCCGTCCAAGTGTTCCACCTTCTTTTAGATTTTGTCCCTTGTTTCAATGAGCTTTACTTCCAGCATGTCGATGGCTTTGAAAATGCTCATTATCTCCCTGTAGACTGGTTTTAACCCTTCGTCTATGCCTTCCTTAATCTCCTCACTGTCAGATTTGGACCTTGCCTCTAGGTTCTCAAGTTGCTCGTCTAGCATGTTGATGCGACCATTGGTTGCTTCTAGCATGTATTCCAGGGCTCCAACATTCGCTTTTGCATCAAATTTGATGGCATGGATGTCCTTGCCTTTTCTTGAAGATCCCTAGTGTTGGTAACGACCATGTCCTCTAGGTGAGTGATCTGATCGTCCATGTGTTGTAGGAAAACTGACCTATCCTAACCACTTAGGGACTATCAGGTTTC
>OVAP01006054.1:0-12254 GCA_900406295.1 Aurinia saxatilis
AATAATAAAATAATTCGTTAATACTAATATATTGTATATTTTAACGATTGAACAAATTCAACGATTCTCGATCAACAACTACTTTGATATGCGCATAAGAAACAAAAAATATCTTTCAACCTAGTATATATTTATTAATATATTATCCTCAGTTAAATGAAATGAAGTGGAAAAATAATAAATTTATTAAGTTTATGGTAGAAATATAACCAAAATATATGGAAGAGAACTAGAGAGACAATCAATCTCTTGAAATCTCAGACGACATATATTCAAAACAAACAAAATTAAGTATGTGGAAAACGAAAANTAGAATGACATGAGATGTATATAATTATGGATATTTTAAAACAACATGATAAAAAATTTTGCAATACACTTTCAAATAGTAAATCATATAAATCGTATAAATTTAAAACAACATCACAGAAAAATTCAAAAAAGTGTACTACAATTACAAAAACATGTCTCAGACATCATTATCTCAAGAAGAAAAGAAATGAAAACGAAAAAGTAATACATTCCGCGGATCAACCACTAGTTTAATATATAAAGAGGTCAAAAGTCCTTCTTTCCGCTAGGTTTTACTTTCCCGCTTCATTTTTTTGTTTTGTTTTCACCTCAGCTTTCTTCTATTCTGTATACATTTTGATCGGAGAATGGAGCCATTAAAGGAGCTTTGTGACATCATAGAGAAGAACCCGAAGCAATTCTTGAATAATCTTCCTTGGATATGCCGAAATTGCCCTCAATCGAAGTTTATAGATCCCAAATCAATCAGAGTTTCTCGGAATCATCTCGATTCGGTCTTAGCCGTCGCTCGGATTCTCGCCGGAAACCTCAACACAGTCGATGGAGAATTCGTCATCGATTTCCTCGAGGCTTTGCAAGAATTGTTTTGTCGTTCGTTTTGCCCGGATTCGTTCTCGTTGGAGTCGATTTCTGGGTTTTATAAAGGTTTCTTAGGTTATGTGTCATGTATGTCAGTTGAATTTGGTGTTAAGGTGTTGTAGATTGCTTGGGAGGCTATGAATTTGGGTGATAAGGATAGGGATTCTGAGATTTTTAGGGCTTTTTTGGTTGCTTTCTCTGGGAATTTTCCGTTGATTAGGGAGTGTGATGGTGAGAAATTGATTATGATTCTGTTAGGTCAGTTCGTTGTAGTGAATAGTTTTGAGAAGCTAGAGATTACTTTCAAATTGGTAACTCAAGTTTTGGTTAAAGTGAAAGTTGATTCTGAACTTCACCTTCGGGTTAGATCCATAGCTAAGAGGCAGCTTCAATCAATGTATGTGTTCTTGAAGGTAATGCACCTTTCTTGTTACTTATCATATAGGGATGATTGAGCTGTTAGGAGCATTATACGACATCTGGCTAAAGCTATTGTTGGTGGATTATCCATCTTTGTTCTCAAAGTTAGACATACTCATGAAAGTTATTATCATGGTGCTTACCTTGAGGAACTCGTTTTTATAAGCGATGATAACTTTGTGTTTCTGCCTTTTGATTCACAATTGATAAGGCTGGACTTGAAAAACCAAGAGATGGAAAGACTGTCTACTTACCAGGCCGCGGTTGACATGGAAATCGAGAGCCTCTTGTCCCTTGAAACAGATGGAAGTGAAAGATTGGTCCTGGAGGCTCTTTCATTGTTGTTAGATGCTACAAATGCCTGTTTGACATCCGTGTGGTGGAAATTGAAGGCTTGTGAAGAGCTCTTTGGTTCTTTGCTTTCTGGGATGGCGAAGATTGCAGTGGCAAGAGGTGGGCAGTCACTTCGTATGTTGCTCATCTGACCTAAACCATATGGAGTACTTCCAACTGGGGGTGGGAGGGGGATTATTGAGGTAAATCTAGCTCTTCGATTACTACTTAAGTTATGGATCTTGAATACTTCGGCTGGTTTTCAAAAGACTATAACTCATTTGCATTTTTCAATTCAAATGTTGGAACCTTTCCATGAATTATGTTTGTTCAATTATCTATCTTTGTTTTTTTTACAACAGGTTGTGCCAAACACACGAAGTAGAAGCCAAATGGGTGAAACAACTCTGATGGTGGCTTGTATGAGATCTTTCAGCAGGATTTTGGACATGTTGGCTCACCAGCCTTTGAAATAGCACGAGCTAACTTCCTCACCAGCTGTGGCAAGTCTCTTACTTCAACCCAAAGACACACACAACGGCAATCTCCTCTTTGACAAGTACGGTTACACATCTCTAAAACCCTCTTGTTTTGTTAGTTTCTTAACTTATGTGGGAAAAAAATCATGAGATAAATCCATTAACATAACTTGTGAATGCAGCATGGGAAGGCTTGTTCACATTGATTTTGGTTTCAGTTTTGAAATTTCCCCTGGTGGAAACATGCGTTTCAAGAGCGCGCATTTCAAACTGAGCCACGAAATGACACAGTTGCTTGATCCATCAGGCGATATGAAGAGCCAAACTTGGCATTTGTTTATGAGGTAATTAATATTTATAAAGTTTCTGAACACATTTTCTTTTTAATCTCACTCGTTTCTGATACGGTTCTGTACTCTCTCGTAAAGCTTGTGCGTGAAGGGATACTTGGCTGCTCGTCAATACATGGAAGGGATCATTAGTACAACGGAAATGATGGTGGAAAGTGGATTGCCTTGTTTCAGCAGAGGTGATCCAATACGGAAACTTCGCAAGAGATTTCATCCCGAGATGAACGAGCGTGAAGCCGCTCGCTCATGATCCATGTATATACCGATGCTTACAACAAATGGACCACAACTGGCTACGACGTCATTCAATATCTCCAACAAGGCATTGAGAAGTAAACGAGGAGAAGCTAACCTTAATCTGGTTTCTGTTAATAGTTTTGTGTTCTCAATGTAAAAACCGGTTTAGGATTATATGGTGGTCAGTTAACATCACTTTTTTACTAGGGTAGTAATAAGACAATGATCATTTGTTTAAGACAATGATATAGATATAAGAAAACATATCATTTAGCTCCTCTCTCTTAATTTCTCTATGGCCTCTCTTTAAAATTCACCACCGACTTAGATCTTGTGTTTGAGCGGCGAACGGTGGCTAGGAATTGGTTCTTGAAAGATTGAATCATAAGTTATGCTGAAATCAGATCTGATGATGTTGATGTTGGAGTTTTGCTACAATATCGATCCTTTTCCCTGATCTTTGATTGGGGTTTCCGAATATAGGTTTTTTGTTGCTGTTTGTTCTCGATCTTTCAAGTCCTTGCATGTATCTTTGTGGTATATGTTTTGGCATTTTCCCCCAATTCTATAGTCCCGACTATGTTTTTGTAATTAACTTTGGATCCCGATTAGCTTTGATATAAATCTACGGTTTTTCTCTTTCGGATTGGTACAATTTTGATAGGGAGTCTTTCGGTTTGGGTCTTTGTTCAAGCTCCTTCGAGAAACTCCAGCCTTCTTCCCCTTTGAAGACCTGCGTTTCTTCACTCAATAAGTCTCCGGTTCCCGCCCTTCCTCAGTGGCTCGTCCTAGGTGAGTTCGAGCAATAAAAAGAGGTTTATGGTGGCGATTGGATTTGAAGATTGTTGGTGTTTCAATTTGGCCTACTCCTCATGTCTCTATTTGCCGCTTGAAGCTTGTGTGCTTCTTTGTCTACGGTTTTTGGTAGATTCAAGATGTGTATTGACATGTTTATTACTCTGGGAAACTATAGTTCTCTGGTCATATTTGTATCAGTATCGTAGATTTAATGCGGAACTTATGTTTTAGTTAATTGTTGGGTTCGGCTATAGATTCTGATTGTAGACTTCGAGACCATCTTTGTGTGTTGTTGACTCTGTATTTTGTTTAATATAATTAGGGTATGACGGAAAAAAAGAAGAAGACAATAATACAACAATGATCATTTTCATTTGTATTTAGTATTTACGATAACATGGGGATTCAAATATTTACAGAAAAAGTGAATGGATACTATGGTAATATAACTTTATGAAAAAATTATTTTATAATTAAAACATGTGGAATTTAGTTTATAATCATTATAAATATAATTAATTTCGGGTTAAACATGTGGAATTTAACTAGACTCATGTTCATAACTAAAATACGTAAAAGTATAAAGTTACCATGTTATGTATTTGACTATTTGCAGGCAAATCAATTTTTTCTGTTTTGATTTCTTTATACTACTTAAAGATATTTTCTTCTTTAGTTTTAAAGCTCAGTGTGATAGGCATCATGTGCTTAAGTGAAAATGCATGCTTGTTGTTGAAATAAAAAATAGAAAAAATCAAAAGGGAGTTAAGTAGTTAACTTTGTATTATATAAAACACATTATAATATACATATAAAGATACATATCATAATGGATAATTGGTAAATTTTGCAATAACATATGTTATGTATTAATACGAGATTTCTATTTGTTTTGCTTATAAATTTTATGACTGGTTATTTTTTTGGGATAAAATCGAATTGAATAGAGCGGATTTAACTGATTTTTTATCTATATCCAATTGAAATATTTTCATTTGAGCTTTTTTATATTCAATTTTTAAGGTTGCTAAATATAATAGAGAGAAATTTTTACACATTAAATGATAAAAATACTAATTTGTCATGAAGTTTTAGTTAATTCAGATCTGGTTTCGTAATCCGGTGGATAAAAAAAAGTCTGTGCCATTCGGTTCGAATTCAGTCAGAGAGGACATTTCCGGTATTTGATACTTTTCACAGATTCCTCAATCTCAAACATCTACCGTCGATCACACTTCAAATCCAACGGTGAACAACACCGATCCGCGTACTTTCTTCGCATTGGTTGCTCATCATACAGAACACTATATATAACAATCTCCATCGAAACAAAGAAGAAAACCAAATTCACAAATCTCTCTTATCTTCCCTCTCTCACACAAACAAAAGAATCAATCTTTTTCAATGGCGGGTCGTGGTAAAACTCTCGGATCTGGATCTGCGAAGAAAGCTACAACGAGAAGTAGCAAAGCCGGTCTCCAATTCCCCGTTGGTCGTATTGCTCGTTTCCTCAAGAAAGGCAAATACGCCGAACGTGTCGGTGCTGGTGCTCCCGTTTACTTAGCCGCCGTCCTCGAATACCTCGCCGCCGAGGTAATTTTCGATTTTCTTCAAAACCCTAATATTGAAATTGAAACCGAAATCGAAACATTTAAATCATCTTATGTTCAAATTACTTAGCCTTCTTCTTAAATTTCGATTCTTTGCCTCTATTTTGAGATTTTCTGCAAAACCCTAATTTTGATGAAATTGAAATTTGGAATTGAAACATAAAAATTATCTAGTTTTGAAATCGGTTGTTAAAAGTAGCTACCCTTGTCCTTAAATTTCGAATCTTGAGTTTATGTTTATGTAAAACCCTAATTTTTTGTAATTAGGTTTTGGAATTGGCCGGAAACGCGGCGAGGGATAACAAGAAGACGAGGATAGTGCCGAGGCATATTCAACTTGCGGTGAGGAACGATGAGGAATTGAGCAAGCTACTTGGTGATGTGACGATTGCTAATGGTGGTGTGATGCCCAACATTCACTCTCTTCTTCTTCCCAAGAAGACCGGTTCTTCAAAACCTTCTGCCGATGAAGATTGATTTAATCTACCACAAAAAATCCAAATTTGATTCAGTGTTGTTCCTTTTGATTTTCTGGGCTTTTTCTAGATTTAGGTTTAGGGCTTCATGATGATGTATTGTGAAGAATCTATCTATTTTTAAATGTTGATGTTTATATCTTTCAAGTTTCGGTTAAATCAAAGTTTTTTAGGGTTCGTTCTTGAGTAATATAACCCAGAACTTTAACTTGTCGTATTTTGCACTATTGTTAATTTGGCTTAAAGAAAGCAACTTTGGTATAAAAGTTCACATTTCATTGTTCATATGTTCCTAGTTTGTGGTGAAATCGAAGCTGTGAGTGTAACTTTTGTATTTTACATCACTGTTGATTTGGGTTTGAGTATTGGGGTATAAAGAGAGAAACTTTGGAATATAAAAATTGGGGAAGTTCTTAATGTGGATGACATCAGAAGATGTGTATGATTGAGCAACTGTGACATTAGTTTATTAGGATTATGAAGGAGTGATGATGATTGGTGGGGCAATAATATACGACATCCATGAAAATGAGAGGATTGAAAATTATATAATATAAACCGATTGGGTGTGAGAGAGAGTCTCTCTACCACCACCAAATCTCTCTCTTTCTTGCTTTCTTCTCTTTTTCAACACTTTTGTCGTTTCAGATTTCTTGTGAAATTTCAATAGCCGCCGCGTTTTGGTTGGTGGTTGAAGTTGGAGAATGGTGTCTCCGGAGAATATGAATTGGCTTAGTGATTACGCTTTGATTGAGGGTGCTTTCTCTCATCAGAATCCTACTTTTCCATGGCAGACCGATGGTTCTGCTAGTGTTAGGTATTGAGATTTTGTTTCTTTGATCTCTTGGCTCTAGACTTTTTGGGTTAGCAATATGTGGAGAAGGTTCTTATGGAGTTTGACCACTCAGATTGTTTCTGCTGTGATACAAATCGGAGTCTGTGTCTGCATAAATTAAGTTGGTGTTCCTGTGGATATATACTCTGATGTCTACTTATATCACAAGTTTTTGTCAGGTTTTGAGTTTTTTGTTCAGTCAGATAGAGTTTCTCGGATTCTTTGGCTTAGTATATGGAGAAGGTTCTTATGAGAGTTTGACCATGTTTGATCTCTCAGATTGTTCTGTATGTTCTTGTTGTGATACAAATTGGAGTCCGTGTCTGTATAAATGAAGCTCTTGTCTCTTTTTTTCTGTGTGTATTCATTCCTTGAAGTAGATGAATCAAGACCTTTTACTTTTGATGTCTTATTCAATCCTATGAATTAACTGTATCTTTTGTTAACTGTTTCTTCCTCTTTGTTTATTAGTGTTGAAGAAGTTGATGGATTCCTTTGTGATTCAGATGTGATCAAAGAACCAGGTTCTAGGAAGAGGTATGATATGATGCTCTGTTTGGTCGGATCATCTTTAGCTATAAGTTGGGGTTCTTGCTTTCAATATGTGGATTGTCTTGTTGCTGTAGGATCAAATCTGAATCTTGTGGTGGTTCTAGCTCGAAAGCGTGTAGGGAGAAACAAAGACGTGATAGGCTAAATGACAAGTATTTTCTTGCTTTCTCTTCGTTCTCTGCTATGGTTTCTCCTTTGAGTTCTTAATCTTCTAGTATTGCGCATTAACAAATAGGTTTACGGAATTGAGTTCCATATTGGAACCTGGGAGACCTCCAAAAACTGATAAGGTTACTATTCTGAATGACGCAATTCGTATGGTGAATCAAGTAAGAGACGAAGCTCAGAGACTAAAGGACTTGAATACAAGCCTCCAGGAGAAAATCAAGGAGTTAAAGGTAAACTCTAAAAACTCGGTTACGGTAGCCTTGCAAAATCTTTAGATAGTCCATTGATCCTATATATGTCAATGATGTGTAGGGTGAGAAGAGCGAGCTGCGTGATGAGAAACAGAAGCTAAAGATTGAGAAGGAGAGAATCGAGCAGCAATTAAAAGCGATTCAGACACAGCCTCATTCTCAACCATGTTTCTTACCAAATCCGTCAACACTCTCTCAAGCTCAAGCCCCTGGAAGCAAGCTTGTTCCTTTCACAACTTACCCCGGCTTTGCAATGTGGCAATTCATGCCTCCTGCTGCAGTTGATACCTCGCAGGACCATGTCCTTCGTCCACCAGTTGCTTAAAAGCTGCCTTTCTCTTTAGAGTTATCTGATGTAGTGATGATTCTCACATTCTTGTGATTGGAAACATAATCCAATGCAACATGTAATGGAAATAAGCATACATTCAATCTCATTGCGCAAAAAACTAAAGTTTGCATCTTTCAGATACACAAAGGAACAAGATGATGATACACAGATTCACTAAGACTTCCTCTTGTTCATAACTTTCTTCAAAAGACTCTCACGACCTGGAAAAGGACTTTGAATCTTTGGCTCAATATGCTTCTCTATATCTTCAAGTCTTCCCAAAACATCCTTTTGATCACTCCTATTCACAGTTTTGCCATCCAAACTCTGTCTCATCCTCTCCCTCCTCTGTCTTCTCCTCCATCCATTCTCATCTTCCTCTTCCTTCTTCTTCTTCTTAATCTCTCTTCTTCTTACCATCTCTACTCTCTCTTCTTCACTACTCTTCTTCAACCTTGGAATCCTACCACCTTTACTAGTACCCAAAAGCTCAAAATTGATCTTACTCCAACCAATCTTATCCTCATTATCCCAACCAAATCTCTCACTAAACTCCAACAACATCGAAACAGAGTTTGTCTCTTCTCTGTTCTTTTTCACAGAACTTAAACTCCTCATGCTCTCATCACTACCATGGAGGATTTTCTCTGCAAACTCCCACTCAATTCTGTCTTTATAAACATCATCTTTAAGCACTTGGTCTGCTAGCTTAGCCCAATACTCAGAATCACCAGCTCGTAGATTATTTGAAACCCATTTGAGATATGAAGAAGGTAAGGTTCCAAGCATCTTGCCTTTGTGTTTACCGAAGTCTATGATTGTGTCTCTGGCGGCTAGTGTTTCGATCTGAGGCTTTTTGATTAAGGGTTTTGGTTGATTAATGGGGAAGATTCGATTAGTTGATGATGAAGATGGAGTTCTTCTTGGTCTGAAAGATGATGATGAGATTGTGAAGGTAGTAGTAATGGGTAATGTTATTGGTGTTGTTGCAGAGTGTGGATTGTGGAACAGAACCACCGAGAAACTCATTTTGTTGTCACCGATAAACTCTTTTTTTCCTAACGAATCTTATATATATTCGGTCGTACACAAGTGATTGTATATGTTCTTACTATTTGATTTATTTTCTAAAAATACGGATATTTGTAAATTAGGATATTTGTAAAATTTTCAAGAATTTACAGATTATTTGATTTGTTTTGTTTAAATACAAACAATTTTTTAAAAAATATTAAAATTAAAAAGTTTACTATATTTATTTCTAAACAATATAAATATCGAATGAAGTCGAAAACCAACAAATGTAAAATGGGTAACTATGATTTCCATCTAATCTTTTTTTTACTTAAAACTCTCTATGAAAAACAAAACTCTTTACAAAAAATAAATAAATAAAAAATGAGTAAAACGACGATAAATTTGTAAGTCATAGACTCATTTGTATGTTGATAAAAGGGCACTTATTCGTATAAAATTACTTTCTTTGAGATATCATAACTTATTCATAAACTTAAAGTCTATCATAAAACTAAAATTGTAATATATATATTAAGATAATTCTTATATTATAGATGACAAGTATTCTAGCATATACATATAGTTATATATTAATAATTTTACAGATTGGATAATCCGTAATTTAGAAAATGATATTTGTTATTTGCTTTACGGATACTAAATTTTCCGATTTGCTTTGTTAATTTTTTATTTACGGATATTTGTTTTTTTCGAATCAGATCGGACCAAATAACAAATCGGAGCGGATTTTATGAATTTTTTGCCCATACTTAATTCCAGTGTTTTGTCTACGATAAAAAAAAAAAAAATTGGGTCCCTAATCCCTTTCCGAGATTAGTAGGATTTTAAATCGTAAACATAACTTGTGTGATTTTGAAACATAGTTAGTTGATTTGAAACATTGAAACGTCACTATATACAAAAGGACCATGAGATATTTTGAGATGGGACTTTTTTTTTCTTTTGTCATCCAAAATTTTTTTAAAAAATTTCAAATTTTACAAACAATAGATCACACACAAATCTACAATCCTCGACTAACAAGACTTGAGAATTCAGGAGACCGAAGTCTACAAAACCTGACTAACAAAGTTCGAGATTCAGAACTCATAAGCTCGATTACACGAGAGTCACTTAAAGAGTAAGACATGAGTTATGGGCTAATTGTGATATAGTTACCCCCTACTACAACCTCAAATGTCGCAAGTCTTTAATATGTAGAACGAAACCCGTTTGATCAGCACGAGAACCCAAAGCCCAAAAAATATTTATATTCTTCTTGTCCTCACCTTATATCCTAGAGACTTACAAAATTAACACAATTGTGTTTTTTTATAAGGAGAATTTGACCGTTGACAATTGACATTATTAATAAAATTTGAGGTTAAATCCAATATTAAATGGTAAAATTTATATTGAAAACCAAAAAACAACAACTAATTTGAAACAAAAAGTTGATCTTAAAACGATACATAGTTTAAATCGGAAAGAGTATAATTTAAGAATATGAGACTCTGCAAATATTTCATATACATAAACAAAGAAAGGAGATATATTGTGATCATAATTTATCATATAACGGTTGTGTTAATGTTGTCATTGTGTCACCATCTGACCTATCTTTAAACATTTTTTGCTTTCCATTAAATAAGTAATTATTCATCAATATTCAATATAAACCTTTTCTGTGTGGATATTGATATATCTCGTATTTTACCGGTTTTTATTATAAGAAACATATAATTGTTTATATTTTAGAGTCTATATACTATTATTAGAGTCCAAGTGAGTCATTTAGGTGCATTGACGAGTTTTGGAGCTTTAAAATGATCTAAAAGAATTATGGAGCAAAATGGAAGCTTGAAGAGACAAAAAAAAAAGGAAACAAAAAAAATGACAAAAACAGAGGAGGGTGTCGATCGACACTAGATCAATATTTTCTGAATTTCCAAAAATCTCAAGACGAAGATTTATACCAATTCTTTTATGTAATTCCATAATTCTAAAATCTGTCCTAGGCTGTATAAATACTTTTTATACAGCCATTGTTTAGGCTTGTGAATTATTTTCTTTGGAGAGAATTTGTAAGGGAGAGAAGTATCCTTTGAATCTTTTTTCCCATATTTTCTCTTTGATTAATTCATGTTCTTTTTAATTAATTGTTTGATGTTTTGTTTAGATATGTCTGAGTAGATCTTTTGTTATGCTTAGGGTTCCTAGGGTTTAGATGAAGAATTGATAGGCATATGGTGAATTTATGTTGAACCTTTAATTCTTCTACTAGATTAAGTTTAATGCTAGCTCTTAATTGATCACATAGAATCTAGATCATAGGTTAATTATTATACATGGAAGTGTTAATAATTGTTGTAACAAATCTTAGTAGGAGTAGATTATCCATTCACAAAAGAATTTAGTTTATATAGTTTATGAACTATTGAACTTAGGTTTAATGCATGATTAATCCTTTAGAACTCACAAAAGAGTTTGGTTTGCTAGGGTTTAATTATAGATTGCATACTTAATGGAAGTTGGTATGCATTACAATATGTTTCATGTTCAAGAATTAAGTTGGTACCTGAATTTTTCGTGCGGTGTCGATCGATGGTTAAAACTTTAAAACTTAAAACTTTGTTTATCAGATATTCTCATCCCATTTTGTTTTTGTCCTTCTACAGTTGGAAATTAAAGCATATGAATATACATTACAATATGAAAATAAAAACTCTCGGACTTACTCTCGTATATTAATTGGAACTCATGATCATGGGTCTTATATCCATACTCTTTCCAGAAATTGGTCAATCATCTTAACTAAAGTCCCTTGACTATTCTCTTATGAACTGAGTGCAATGGTGACCATGGTAAACCATATCAAAACCAAATGAAACCGTGCAGTTCTAAGTGCATTGCCGAACAACCAAACACTTTCCATCTTGGACAATTGAATTCTTACAAGAATCTATTTTACGGTTTGTTATTTCTCTGAAATGTCTATTTATAGTGTTCAGCATATTGGATAGAGTATTCAAACCCGGCACAAAATGTTTTATTACCTAAAGAAAAATAAAATAAAAATTGCTGCCTATTTTTGGTCTTTTGTTGTAACATCTACTTTATTACAAGAAATCACAATGTCGCTGCCTGTTTATTATTACAAGAAATGGTATCAGAGCAGGCAATTTTCTAAAAACCCTAAAATTTTGTTCGAAGTTACGCCTCTCGGCCTCTGCTTCATCTTCTTCACGATCCTCTTTACCTCGTCTTTGTTTTCACTAAGAAACAAAGCTATCCTCATCTTACTTATCAAGCCTCTCGGCATATCTCTTCTATTCAATCCTTATATTCATCCTCTTCTCTGTTTTAATCCTCTCCTCTGTTTTCTTTACTAAACAAAACAGAGCCTTTTAGACAANAATCCTCTCCTCTGTTTTCTTTACTAAACAAAACAGAGCCTTTTAGACAAGAGCTTTTTAGACAAGATGTCTGTAGTCACCACTGATCCC
>OVAP01006055.1:0-12253 GCA_900406295.1 Aurinia saxatilis
ACTATGTTCGAATCATACAGTGTGATTTCAGGACAACTTTCCTTCAGGAACACCTTAACAAAATGGGCGAGTCAAGAGCAATCACAGGCATATACTTAATCTCGCACGTGCCTTGTTGTTTCAGGCACGTATGCCAATCAAATTTTGGGGTGAGGNGTATGCCAATCAAATTTTGGGGTGAGGTTATTCTCACGACAACATACTTGATTAACCGGACTTCTACTGCCATACAAAAGGGCTGGTCTCCATATGAGATTCTCACGGCGTACAACATGACTATAGTCTTCTACAGATGTTTGGTATTGCGTGTTATACTCATCGTGTCATAAGTGACAAGGATGAGTGCGAAGAAAGAAGCCGTTTGTGTATTTTTGTTGGTTATCCGTTTGGCAAAAAAGGGTAAAAGGCTTATGATATCAAACATAATGATTTCTTTGTCTCGCGTGATGTTGTATTTCGAGAGGATATTTTTCCTTTTTTCGATCCAGTATTGGTTCCCTCTATGGTTACATCTTCTGATGATGTTTGTGATTATGACTGGCCCAACTGAAAGGGGGAGTTCCCCTGTCTACGATGGCTCTAATGAGTATACCATGTCTCATACGGTTGATGGTACACATGAAACAGCCCCAAACCCATATCCAAAACTCGTTCCTTCTCCGACATCGTCTCCTGCGACAGCTCCGATTGTTCCTCCGGTCGAAACTATGGGTCGTGGACAGCGGGTCTCAAAACCATTAATTTTGCTTCATGACTATATCATGTATAATGAAACTAGTAACCCCAAGTCTCATCATGCTCGTCCCGATTCTACGTCCTCTATAAAGGTCCCTTGTAAGTCTATGTATCCTTTAACGGATTATGTCTCGTATGATTAGTTTTCTCCACGTCATCGTTGAAAATTGCTAAAAAGCATTAGTCAATAAACCTTTGACTATCTAACATCAACGACGATGCAGTAGTTAAGGATCGAATCCACAACTTCCAAAGTTGACACTGTATTTTACTAAACTATCTAATTCAGCTAAGATAATAAAAGTGGTTTGGTTTTGCTAATTTTCTAATGGGTTTTAATTCAATAATGATCAAAACGCTATACCTTATGGATAATATATGGAATGCATACAGGTACTTGATGTTTATTCAGGTCCAAATTTAAACTGTCTTCAACTCAAATATAATTATAGATTGATCCACTGTCGTGGTATCAATCACTTCTCCTCGCAATTCAGATATCTAAACTTTCGTTTGAACATAAATAGCTAAGAAAGCAGTACCATAACAGATTTGATATGTTCACAATCCCCTTTAGCATTAATTTTCGTTGGCGAAAGACAGATTGCTCTCCTCGTGAGTTTTCTAGATGTCAATTACAACTTTCGCTTAAGAGATAGTCCTAAAGGTGAAAACTAGGTGATCAAGCTAGCCTAAGCATTAAATCATCACCAGGAGGAAAACTCTACAGATCTAATCTATCTACATCCAGGTTATATCCTGTCAATCCATGATTCCCCTAGATCTAACTATGAAACTACTCACACATGATAAAACCAACATAAAAGCAAAGCATAATCATAATGAAGAATAAGATAATCTGAATAATACTTTATTAAACTGATAAAGAAAGAGTGCAAGACTTTAGAAAACTTCTCAACAAAAGGACTGACAAGATTAATGAAATCTTCAAGTATAATCCTGAAGAACACCAAATAAATCAAAAGGGATAAAGAAAAGTGTTTAGAAATCAAAGAGAAAGCAAAAGGGAATGTTTCTGGAGGCTGGAGGAACGAGGTTGTAAAGAGAAGTTCTGTTCCGTCTGGAACTATAGTGGGGTATTTATAGGGGCTTAAAGACGAGTGGGCTACGTTTCCAAAATGGACCTCGCAGGAGCTGGATCGATCGATTCAAATGGGGATCGATCGATCCTTCTGCGCGTTCATTCTTAAATTAGACTAATATGTCTTTAGTAAGACAGTCATGTCTTTAGTAAGACAGTCATGTCTTCTCAACCGCTAATCATAATGACTTGAAACCACCGCCAAAGTTAAGCTAACTCAGTTTCCTATGCCGTGTCACAATTTGGGATTGAGATTCCTATGAGAAGGACTTCTTCTGACACGATCTTTAAGGCATTTCGGACTGGTTCTGCATTGTCATTTCACTTGTTTGCCTCTTTTGCCTCAACTTCATTCCAAAGCTTCAATTTAAGGTCCAATGCATTAATCACCTGTTAAGACTCTAAACAAACAGAAAGACTCGAAAAACAAAGGAAAAACAAGGATCAAAACACGTCAAAAACGCAATATATCAATTCCCCCAAACTTAACATTTGCTTGTCCGCAAGAAAATAGCAAAAACTAAATAAAGAAGAAAGGTTTGAATGTGGGGGCTCATAGCTAAAACAATGACGTTCTAAGTTACAAAGATGAATTTGAACTAGTGCTCATTTTACAAGAGAGATCCCTACTTGACAAGCCTAGCATACCTATCGCTACTCCAATTTTTTCTTTAACCTCAATGTTAATGATCCAACTCGATTCTTATCCACCATCTATTTAGCATTCAATTAGTAATCAAGAGTAGTCTCGAAAATGGACAAGTGATCAAACATCATTTGGTTCAGTATAAAAGAAGGTTCAAGATGAAAAGATAAATGGCTAAGTGTATCAAATTTTATGGTGACTAACTCTCAAAAATAGGAATGCTATCATTATGCAAAAGCAAGGAAGAAGAGAGCAATTGATACATACAAGCAATTTCTTCCATTCTACCCATCCCAGTCCTCGAAAATCAAAATCTCACTATACCAATTCAAAATCATCTCTTACAAATCAACACTACATAGAGAACTCTCATAATTCTGAATTTCTAACCACTCTTAAGCTTATTTCAACTTTTTTTTTGTTTTTTTAAAACATATAAAATAACCGAAATGCTACAAGAGTGGTTCTAGCCATGAGTTCATCTAGGCAAATTCAATCTCATTCCAATCCTATGATTCCAACAGTAATCTAGCTCTCCTAATCAATTCTCAATTTCCCCAAACTTATTCCATTTTATTTGACCCAACTCTCAAAAGTGAACAAACTGAAATAACTCGAATAAGAGCTCACAAGTTCCCAACCCTCCTAGATTAGCCAATGAAACTAATATTAATGGAAGAAAAAGACATATCGCTCTAATGCTTACGAGCTTTTACACATGAAACATTATCAGAAAAGGCCTCACATAAGAAAGTATCCAATGGTTTGAAAAGATGGTTTGAGTTTTTAATATGGCGGAGTTTTAAAGAGAATGAAAAAGAGTGGTAAAACTGTGACATATACAAAATCCATGCAAATGATCAAATGGCCATAATCGAGAGAATTAAGTCAGATTTAAGTCCAATAAACTAGGGATGGCATCAACTTAGCGAGAATTCACAAAAACAAGAAGCACAAATTGGCAAGGCGCTAAGTCATGGATTTTGAAAATTCCGCAAGTCAAATTTGGCACTAATAACAATCCATGTAAAACGAATACTAGCATCTACACGAGCAAAATCATCATCGTCCCCTCGTTTATTTTAACGCAAAACGTTTTTAGACATGTAAATCGAAAAAGACTCAAAAAATTCGAAATGACTCGATGAAAAACGCAAAATGACTCAAGAAAAATAAACTAAAAGAAGAAAAATCATCAGTACAGACTTGTACCCCCCCCCAAACTTACTTCACACTGTCTCCGATGTGAAAAAGAATAAAAAAGGATACGATAAGAAAGATAAAAGAAAAGAAAATAAAAAGAAAAGAGATGGTATCTCCCACCCAGCGCTTTGTTTTAAGTCACATAGCTTGACTCTTGTGCCGCTTTACGCATGAGATGGACCACCAAGGAGATGTGGATATCATGTATCGTGTGGTAAACGTTTAGAAACAACTCGCTTCGCCCTTTGTGTCGTCTCCACCGTAGCTAATACACCATCTTTCACCTGCCAAGACTAAATATAAGGAAATAAAGCCATTGTACCTTGCACAAATTCCTTGATAGATTTGTCTCCCTTGTCCCGCAAGTGCAACGGTATGACAATGCTGATTTTGTCAAATGGTTTGGTGACCCGCTTCTGCTATACTTTTTCACTTGTTCCGTCGGAATGGGCTTTGTGGTAGGAATATGAGAGTTGATGGCAATTATGTTTCTCTTCTCACCCAGTGTTGGAGCTTCGTCGATAATGGAGATGCTTGATGCAAGCTGGTGGGGTCCCGCCGTCGGGACAGCCTCGTAGAAGACCTTCTTGTCGATGAGAGTGAAGGACATCCTCTTATTTGGCATGTCGAGAAGTGCGCCCACAGTAGCCATGAACGGTCGTCGAAGAATCAAAGGAGTTTTGGCTCCTCTTGGCATCTCAAAAACCTGTAAATCAGCACAAACCATATAATTCCCATTTTTAACATGTAAATCAACAATCATACATCAGGGAGTTGTAGTGGAGGAGTTGGCGAAAGCGAGAGTTGATTTAGGATGTTCCAGCTCTGTAATTCGCAATTTCGCAGCAATGGCCTTCGACATGAGGTTCACACAAGACCCCGAGTCGCAGAGACCCTTCAAACTCGACTCCAGCGATGAAACATGGTACAACGAACTTCGCAGGGTCTTCAACATTAGGCAGCAGCTTCGGTTATGGCACTGGAACAGGTTCCCTTTGCGCTTTGGGTAGCTTCTTCTTCAGGACCGCGTTGACCTCCTCAGCTACCAACCGAACTTCATCCTCAATGTTGCAATGGCTTGTAGATCTCCTATAGATGCACCTCGTAAGAACTGGTAAGTCCTGGAGTTCCTTGGATGGGAACTCGACTTCCAGCTTCTCGAACATCTGTTCAAATATGATGCAAATTTCCTCCGAGGTTTTCGGAAGAGGCCTAGGATATGGCACGTGCGGTATATACACGCGTGCTGGAGTTGGAGGGACAACAGCAGTGGGAGAGGTGGTCGCTGCATCATGGTGCCCTGCGTCATCTATACTTCCTACAGAATCATGCACTGCATTAGTTCTAAGAGTGATGGCATGGATATGTGCTACCTGAGTATTTGTCTCCAGCTTTCTAGCAAGTGTCCCTTGAGTTTGCTTAACTGCTTCTGCCGTTTGAGCAACATGTACGTCCAACTTCTTGACATGGCTCGATAAGACTTCGAACTTCGTGTTCAAGTTATTGTACATGTCGTCGACCTTGGCATTCTGGTTTTCGAATTTAGCGAGAATCATATGAATCATGGACTTCAACTCATCATGTGAGTTGTTGGTCGGAGCTTGATACGGTGGTGCATAAGTCATTGGTGCATAGTAATTGTTGAAGGGTTGCTTCTGGTACCCTTGTCCTTGCCCTTGAAAAGTTGGCTTCCCGTGAAAAGGCACAAAAGCGTTATTAGATCCAGCATTTTTTTTTAATGGGTATACATGGTCTTGCGGATTTTTAACGTTTGTGCTGCGATATGAGAGGTTTGGGTGCTTGTTGTAGTTGAAATTATAGCCTTGTTTGTACCCCTGGTCAGTGACATAGTTACACTTCTCTTCTTTGTCATCTGCAACAACCAAATTCTCATCATAAGGCACAAGACCGCCTTCTCGATCGCAGGAATTTACTCCATGCCGGTTTGATTTGACGAGCAAATTGATCTACTCGGTTAGCTCTGCTATCTGTTGTGCTTCCACCGAAGCAACTTTCTTGCCTGTCATATTCTGGACTTTTCTCGGAAGAACTCTCAGCCATGTTCTTGATCAATTCTAATGCATCTGCAATACTACAACTCATAAAATTACCGTTACTAGCAGAATTTAGTTGACCTTTAAAATCTCATGATAATTTGTCATAGAAAATTGTCAGCAGCTGTGTGTCGGTAAACTCATGATGTGGGCAGTCTCAGCGGTAAGAACATAACCTCTCCCACGCCTCACAAAAAGACTCTCCTGAGTATTGAGTAAAGTTGAAATCTTGGCCCGCAGAGATGTTGTCTTGGACTTGGTGTAGTATTTGTCAATAAATGCATTTCGTACCGCGTCCCATCCTACGAGGCTGCGTGCTGGAAGTGATTTGAGCCACGAGAGGGCTTTGTTCGCCAACGAGAATTCAAAGAGCTTGCATTTGACGTAATCTGGAGGTACGCCATTCGCCTTTGTGATGCTCGCTATCTGATCAATGCGCTCGATGTGCTCCATCGAGTTTTCTGAGGGAAGCCCGTAGAATTGCTTCTGCTCTGCAAGTTGAATGAGCTTGCCCTTGATGTCGTAGTCCTGGCGCACTAATGCTGGAGGAAAAATGGCCGATCAGTTGCGCTAAAAAGTGTGTGGTCTATCCGCTCCGCTGAGTGTGGGTGGTGGTGGCAATAGTTGTTGCTGCTGCAGAGCCTCCACAGGCTTGCATTTGGTCGAGCCGTTGGACAAGAGTCGGGATTGCCACCCATTGTGACTTGTTTCGACTTCTTGCGGTTGAGTCGTTCGCGTCTTCCTAGTTCTTTGTTGGTTAATAACTAAAGGTCTTCGGCCGGCTGACTGCTCCTGGTTATACACCTGCAGACAGCAACAACAAAGAAGAAACGACAACATGAAAGAGCAGTAATGTCCTAGACTGAATCTAAACCGTTCAATTATAGGTAAAGCTATGGAAGCTAGCAATGGCGCCAATTGAAAATTGCTAAAAGGCACTAGTCAATAAACCATTGACTATCTAACACCAACGACGATGCAATAGTTAAGGGTCGAATCCACAACTTCCAAAGTTGACACTATAATTTACTAAACTATCTAATTCAGCTAAGAAAATAAAAGTGGGTTTGGTTTGGCTA
Organism: Aurinia saxatilis; assembly: GCA_900406295.1. NCBI lineage: Eukaryota > Viridiplantae > Streptophyta > Magnoliopsida > Brassicales > Brassicaceae > Aurinia > Aurinia saxatilis. The sequence continues at coordinate 6,820 of OVAP01006055.1, forward strand.
ATTTTCTAATGGGTTTTAATTCAATATTGATAAAAAAAACTAGACCTTATGGATAATCTATGGAATGCATCGAAGTATTGGATGTTTATTCAGGTCCAAATTTTAAACTACCTTCAACTCAAATATAATTATAGATTGATCCACTGTCGTGGTATCAATCACTTCTCCTCGCAATTCAGATATATAAACTTTCGTTTGAACCTAAATAGCTAAGAAAGCAGTACCATAACAGATTTGATATGTTCACAACCCCCTTTAGCATTAATTTTTGTTGGCGAAAGACATATTGCTCTCCTAGTGAGTTTTCTATATGCCAATTACAACTTTTGTTTAAGAGACAATCCTAAAGGCGAAAACTAGGTAATCAAGCTAGCATAAGCATTAAATCATCACCAGAAGGAAAACTCTACAGAACTAACCTATCTACATCCAGTATCTATGCTAGCAATCCATGATTCCCCTAGATCTAACTATGAAACTACTCACACATTATAAAACCAACACAAAGCATAATCATAATGAAGAATAAGATAATATGAATAATACTTTATTAAATTGATAAATAAAGAGAACAAGATTTTAGAAAACTTCTCAACAAATGGAATGACAAGATGAATGAAATCATCAAGTATAATCCTCAAGAACACCAAATAAATCAAAAGGGATGAAGAAAAGTGTTCAGAAATGAAAAAGAAAGCAAAAGGGAATGTTTCTGGAGGCAGAAGACTATAAAAAGAAATTATGTTCCGTCTGGAACAGTAGAGGGGTATTTATAGGGGCTTAAAAACGAGTAGGCTAAGGTTTCAAAAATGGGCCTCGCAGGGATTGGATCGATCGATCCGTGCTCGATCGATCCTTCTGCGAGTTCGTTCTGAAATTACACTGACATGTCTTTAGTAAAACAGTCATATCTTCTCAACCACTAATCAGAATGACTTGAAGTCACTGCCAGAGTGAAGTTAACTCAATTTTTTATGTCGTGTCACAATTTGAGATTAAGATTCTTATGAGAAGGACTTCGACTGACACGATCTTTAAGGCACTTCAGACTGGTTTTGCATTATCATTTCACTTGTTTGCCTCTTTTACCTCAAATCTTCATTCCTAAGCTTAAATTCAAGCTCTAATGCACTAATCACCTGTTAAGACTCTAAACAAATTAAAAGACTCGAAAGAAAAAAGAAAAATAAGGATCAAAACATGTCAAAACGTAATATATCAATCGTGTCTCCTTAGTGGTTCAATGAAATCATCAACTCGAGAAGTAAATGGGTTTATAAAATTAAGTACAATACGGACGGGTCTATCGAACGCTACAAAGCTCTCTTAGTGGTTCAAGGGAATCATCAACTCGAAAGCCAAGATTATAAGGATACATTTGCCCATGTTATCAAAATGTCCACCATGCGGACTCTTGTACGTTTGGTTTCTGCGATAGAATGGGAGGTGTATCAGATGGACGTTCGCAACGCCTTTCTCCATGGTGACATTGATCAGGAAGTCTACATGAAGCTTCCTCCTAGATTTCGTCACACTCATCCAGGCAAGGTTTGTCGTCTTTGCAAGTCTTTATACGGGCTTAAACAAGCTCCGCATTGTTGGTTCAAGAAATTATATGATGCTCTATTAAAGTTTGGATTTGTTAAAGCGTATGATGACTACTCTCTTTTATATGCACCCAGAATGGCAATGAGATATGTGTATTGTTTATGTTGATGACATTGTCATTTGTGGGGACAATGGTTATTTGCTCTAGAAGTTCAAAGACTATTTGAGAAAATGTATTTGAGCAAATGTTTCTTGGTACTGAAGTTATTCGTGGTAAAGATGGTATTTTTCTTTCCCAACGCAAGTATGCCTTGGACATCATGGCTAAGAGTGGTAACTTGGTTTCCAAACAGGGGCGTACACCGATGGAGAAAAATCATAAACTCATTACGGTCCAAAGTCCACCTTTAGTTAACCCCGCTCGATATCGCCGAAATGTTGGGCAACTCATTTATCTCCTAAACACTTGCCCTGATCTCAGCTATTTAGTCCATGTTCTCACTCAGTTCATGCATGCTGCCAAAGAGGCTCACATGGCAACGGCTCTTCGGGATGTTCGTTTCATGAAAGGCTCGTCTGGGCAAGGTATCTTGCTCACAACCTCACTTGATCTTATATTGTTCTTCTACTGTAATTTAAATTGGTCCTCTTGTCTCATTACTCGTCATTCCTTAAGTGCATTAGTTGTTTTGCTTGGTGGCTTGCCGGTGGCTTGGAATACCAAGAAATATGACACTGTCTATCATTCCTCTACAAAAGCCGAGTACAGAGCTATGTATGTTTCTTTAGTGAAGTCAAATGGTTTCAAAAACTATTAACCGAACTTGGTGTTACACAAATTGAACCTAAAAGGTTCTTTTGTGACAATAAGGCGGCCATACAGATTACCGCCAATCATTTTAACATAAACGTACGAAGCATATTGAAAATGATTGTCATGCAGTTTGTGATGTTGTTGCAGTTGGAATCATTGCTACGCAACATGTACGTATAGACATGCAACTTGCGGAAATTGTTATGCAGTTTGGGTCGTATTCAGTTCAAATTGTTAATGTCCAAGTTGGGCGTTAAGAATCTCCACGCTCCAACTTGAGAAGGAGTATTAGGATAGATACACATATGTAAAGTATCCAAATATGTAATATGGCAATATGTCAATGTCGGTCTTTAGAAATTAGAAAAACCTAAGTTTATGTCGGCTTAAGAGTATGTATAATACATTGTTTAAGGGTCAAATGAAAAGAAATTATTTGTTGATACATAAATCTACAATTATTTAAAAAACCACAAAAATAGCCGGGTTAAAGAAAAATTAATAGCTTTAATAATATTTTTTTTTATGAATAACTAGTTTTGAATAAAAATTTGCTAATAAGTATTTGATTATAACACTATTTTATTTTTAGCTTTTCTATAGGTTTTTTTTCCAACGAGTAAGATTTATTAACTCACTTATGTGTGTTATGGAACCAGTTCCGGAAAGGGCTCAACATCTCAAAATGGCCTCTCTCATCGACCCAATCACTAATCAATGGGACACCGTCAAAACCCAAGCCTTGTTACTTGCTTATGTTGATTGTATTCTCTTGCTCCCGTGTACCATCACTACAAGACCAGACCGCAGCGCTTGGCTTCTAGTCAAGACAGAGTTGTACTCTACACGAACTGGTTACAGACTCTTAACAACAACGGGTACTCATGATGAGTCTATGAATTTGCAATGGCAATCACTTGTTTGGAGAGTCAAAACCCCTCCGAAAATCCATTCCTTTCTCCGGAAAGTTGTTGTCGATGCGTTTCATGTTGCGGAACAATTCGCATGAAGAGGTATTGAGATCACCACCACATGTTCCCACTGTGGTCAGTTGCAATTCACTACCCATGTATTGTTCCATTGTCCTTTTTCTCGTGACGTCTGAAATCTACCGTTGATAAGTGGTTTGGTAATAGCCTCAGAGCATACAATACTTCACAAATCATGTTCGCCGAGCCTCCTCACCAGACCTTCCTTTGTAACCAAACTTGACCATCATCCATACGAACGTTGCGTGGAACCAACAATCCAAGCGATGTGGTGTAGGTTGTGTTTTCATTGAAACATAAGACCCTAACTTTAATTTCAACACACTTACATCCATGTTCCGTCTGCATTAGTTGCATAAGCCTTAGATGTGCAATTCACTCATCGCAAAGGCAAAGAAAAAGAGCTACAACAAATCATCATTAACAACAACTCCCAAGTGCTTGTTAATATTCTTAAAGGCACTTCTGGCCATCTCTATATCTTCAATATTTAGGAGAAAATTCGTGAAATTCAGTTCTGCTTCGACTATATCTCTTTTAATCTTATTTCTTACACCTTTTTCCTTGCAGACTCTGTGGAAAAGATTGCACTTTCTTGCTTTGATAACTCTACATTTGGTTACTGATTTTTAATGGAAATTGTTTGTTGATAAAAAAAAAGAAGACAAAAATTCCCGACACAAAAATGAACTAACAAACATAGAATTTAAACAATCAGACGAAGCTTCCCGCATAATCCGTTTCGTATGATCAATACTTCCAACCATTTAGGGTATTTCCGAGATATATGACTGAATCCAGCCTTCCCGAACTAAAATCTCGGCAATTAACAACACATCTTTATGGGATACTTTATATTCCAAGCAAACATTCCAATCATCATGGCCTTTCAATTCATCGAGCATAGAAACCAATGACAGAGCTAATGTGGGCCAACCATTTGGCTTTTGTTAAGCTTTGATCAAGCTAGCCGTTTGAGCCGCATATATAACCTTTGCATAACGCCGTTTTGCCATGTTTTCGAAGGAAACTTTCCATCTTAATATTTTTGCATCTACTAAAGAAAAAATAACCAAATTCATACTTAAGTGTTATTCCACCATATAGTGAAAAGTGTATGTACAACATACTGATTCGCCAAATATAGTGGAAAGTGTATATGTACAACATACGGATTCACTACCTTAATTTTAACGTAGGAGAAATTTTTTTACTCGGGTAAAACAATATCAGATTTTTCATGGATTTATAAATATTTTTATATTACAGAACATTAAAAACTATGTAACTATATAATAAAGGAAATAGTGGTTGACCATTTTCTAATGTATTATAAAACATTTTAGAATTAATACGGAACCTAATAAAAAAAGTAAATTTTCTACATTAAATTAAATAAATAGTGGACCAAGATTTGTAGTTTAACGGTTGTATTAGTATTGTTATTGTGTCATTGTTTGGGTTCAAGTCCAATTTAATGCATAATTGTTATCGGAAAAAAAATAATGCGAAGTGACTGTAATATAGGTATAAGTCTACTAAAAACAATATCATTACATTCAAGACCATTTGCAAAAATTTGGTTAATTGGCCGTCAACTATGGTACGTATAATTATTTTTTAAAAACTATATAAATGGGATCATATGATATAGTTTTATTTTCTATAACAATAAATAGATAATTTTCAACATGTGTGAAATAGAAAATAGGATTAAGTCTTGAAATATATTAAATAATATTATTATAGGATGTAAAAATTGAGAGGATGTTGAATAAATATGTGGAAATGGAAGAAGATGATGTGGAGTATAAAAAGTGAAAATTTAGAGTGTTAAAAAAATTTCTCATAGTACATAATCTAAGAAAAACTTATTGTAACAGACCGAGAAAAATCTCTCACCCTTGACTAATCTCACCTATCCAAATCTGATCTGGGATCGGCGGCCGGAGTTACTAACGGGTGCCAGTCCCCCTCGGGTTTTAATTTGATCATTAAATTCTGGTTAAAAGAAAAAGTTTGGAGAAATATCTGTTGTTTAAAGCTCTGCAATTACTCTGAATACTTCCCGTTTATTCATTAA
>OVAP01006056.1:0-12253 GCA_900406295.1 Aurinia saxatilis
TGACGAGGCCCAGTTCATATCCACAGCCCACTAGAGCTGTATAACTCTCAAAATCATCCCTGAAACAAACAAACAAAGAATCCAAAATAACAAGAAACAGAGACATTGAAATATTGAAACTTTAGTGATTTGAGTAATGACCTGTAAATGTTGTAATTGAGATCTTTAGTGAAGAGTAAAGGCAAATCTTCATGAAGGGATCGGACAGCTAACCAAGATTGATGTAGAACTCGTCTTTAGTGTGTTGGTGTTTGCTATTATGTGCATTTGGTTTCATTTTAACATGCGCACTTCGAATGGGAGGGGCTAGGACTGAAAGAGACAGTAGAGAGAGTGTATCTTCTTCGAATTCGTACGATTATGATGATAATGAAGATAGAGATTGGTTTGAAATGGGTTTGTCTTTAAGTAATTTTCCGGTTTGAAAAAGGAAAGAAGGAGAGAGATTTGAAAGAAGAAACGCCATCTAGATGGTGGATTTTAAGAGTTTGAACAGAGAGATCATGATGCAGAAACACATAGATAAAACTTTTTTGAGTGGTAATCAAATCCCTAAAATTTTTATGTTTTTCCCTTTTCTTTTTGCAACAAAAAGCTTTTATTAAAAAAGTTTCTTCAGGATGCAACAAACTACATCTTTGGACGCTGCAAAAAACAACACAATATCGAACCGGACCAATTTGGTGTACTTAGTGACTTCTAAAATTTTACACACACACACATGCACACCCACGCACACGCACACTCACACGCATACGCACACGCACACGTTCACGTACACGCACACGTACACGCACATGTACACACACACACACACATATATATATACTCAATTGTAAACAATATAATTTCTTTAGTTTTTTTACAGATTTTATTCTCAGCCTGTCATTGGTATTAGTCCACGATTTTTTTATTTATTTATATCACATTTTTTTTTTCTATTCGAGAAACTAAAACTAAAAATTTATGAATTCCTTTTACATATATAATGTCCACTAGATTTTATCGAATATATATTAAAAGATTGGGAATACTTCTTACGTCACTTATATTGTGATATAGATAAATATATAATGTGATTTAGGTGATCACGGGTGTCCTCTTTACTTTGCTTCATGTGATTAATGGATGTACTTTTTACTTCCATCATGTGATCGATGGATGTGATTTAGGTAATCATTGCGGGGCACAAGGAAAAGCGAAGTAAAAAGGAAATGGGTCAGTCATTCTTATAAAATATATGTTGGTTTTTATTAAATACTTGATATCTTCATGATTTTATCGTAAAATCTTCAAATACTACACAAATCTCATATAAAAAAAATTCTTTGAATTGCGGTGCATTTGATACAATAATATTCTGCAACATTTATTTACACTTCATTTTGATAGAGTACATCATACAAACTAAAAGGGTACCATATTTAATACATAGTATCATAATGCTACATCAAAACATCCTCAAATCATATAGATACAACATGTTGGATTGTATCTACCGATACCAGTCTCTCTCACGAGCAACTTTATGTAGCACAATCCGGAGCTGAGTCTAGAACATGGGTAAAGATTCTTATTACAGACAAAGATCGGGAGGTTAAAACTAAAACAACAAATGTTGTGAAAAAGGAAATCTTCGATAATGTTGGTTAGAACCTTGATTTGCGTTTTTCGTTCGTTGTTTTCTATTCGCTTTACAATTCTTTGTTTTTTTCTACTATTGGCTCAAACGCTACAAATATCTTTTACATCTTATTATAAAATCGTTTTTTATTTAACGGTGTACTTTTTAATAAAAACATTGACAGCCCGCACAGGGTGCGAGCCAATCATCTAGTAATAATATGTTTGTCGAGTTAGTATTAGTTTGTTGTTCTATCTTTCCAAAAGGTAAAATATTACCTGATTTGAAAAGGTAAATGTACCACGAATGTGTTTTGGTGTAGTTTCCGCTATATACACATGTACCTGTTTGGTCAACAACATAAAATGTTTTTTTTTTCCAACACTAGTAGTATTTGCCATTAGTAAAAGACTATTATTACAAATCTGCAATAAATAGCTTACAAAAGCAGGAAGAACAGAGAGAAAGACCAAATAAAAAATTACAAAACCAAGGGCTGAGGATTTTTCTTCCTCAAAGAAGGGCGTAGCCAACAAGGCCAACTTTGAGCAATTCCCAAATCACCTTGGTTTGTTGTTATTTATTCGGGTTTCAAAATGCTAATCCAAAATATGAGGAAGTAATATGTTCAGCACATCAACTTTAGGAAGGTGAACTGGCCAAACTTTAGGTTTCAGAATTGCTTTAAGCAGATCAAAAGACTGAGAAGTAAAACTGACGCGAGGGAACTTGTAAGAAGCCATACTCTTAAACACCCATTGGAAAACTGCATCTTCTCTAGTGTCACATGGCCCAAAAGCTTTCACGCTATGAAATCAAACAACTCCCTGCTCGTTCCTAACTACCCAAGCACCTCCACTTAGCTTATGGGCCTCAAGTCCTCCATCCGTTCTGCATTGGCCTTTTTGGTATGAGGCATATGTATGTAAAATTCCAATCTTCTGGAAAGGTCCATAATCAAAGAAATGTTGAACAATACCATCCTTGGTCTTAGATGTGGGCGTTCGAATATCCATTCGGGTTCGGGTCGGGTATTTTGATTTTCCGAAATACAACCTGATCGGGTAATATATAACATCAGGTCGTTCGGTTTCTCTTGGGTTCGGTTATATTGTTTATTACCCGAAACCCGAAATAAACTGTAAATATCCGAAGTATTTCGATAACTGAATCCGAACTTTACAACAAAAAAAAAACCGAACCTCAAAAACTTATCCGGATCAAACCAAAGAAATTAGAAAAAAATTGGATTAGAACTAGGTTTAATTAAATCAGCATAGGTTGAATCAAACAATGGAGGTCATTGAAGGCGGCATGAGCATCCGTACCCGTGTGAAAAGGGTGTTGAATGACTCCATGACTTCAAAGCCTTCCTCGTGATTACAGAAGAAGAAAAATCAAGACTCACAGCTTACAATGAAGAAGAACCATCTATGATTTTTATAAACGGATACAGATTGTCGGAAGTGGAAGACTCAAATGTACGAAGGAAATACAGCTTCGGATTCACTTCGGGTATCAGGTAATATCCGATCGGATTCGGAAATCCAATGCTCAAAGAAAATACAACCGATCGGGTATTCAAAGCCATTCGCACCCAAATCGAATTGTCCATTTCGGGTCGGGTTTGGGTTCGGGGTTCGGATGCGGTTAATATGCCCAGCCCTACTTTTTCCTATAGTATGTCAATATTTTTGAAAGAAAAGTGCCGTCATACCATCTAGTCTGGGAGAACTTGTGGTATTGATTGAGAAAACAACATTCCTAACTTCTTCAGGTGAGACTGGCTCCAATAACCTTTGATTCTTATGTGGAGTTGTTTTCTGGGGGAAATCTTGAAAGAGACTCTGAAAACCAGCATGATTAGATGAAGTGAAAAGATTAGTAAAATAAGCATAGGCAATTTCACCTTTTGAAGCCTCTTCTTTGTGCATCACACCATCTGTACCCTTTAGTTTTGTTAAAGAATTTCTAGATTTATTGGCTTTAACAACATCATGGAAGAAAGAAGTGTTTTCATCACCTTCTTTCAACCATCTTTCTCTACTCTTTTGGCTCCAATAGGTTTCTTCACTTCTATAAGCTTTAGCAAGTTCCTTTTTTATCTACCATATCTTATTCTGGTCCGGAGTCATAGAAGATTGTTGTAACTCTAACCCAGCTTTTAAGATTTGAATATTGTCTTGTGAGTTGATAGCGTGACTTTTCTTCAGTTGACTAAGCTTCCTCCTGCAATTACTAATCCTCAAAGAAACTTCATCAGCCTGAAATAAACTTGAATCAGGCCTTAATTCCCAAGCAATCTTAATACATTCTTCTGTTTGTGATATTGAAGATATCTTTTATCAAAGAAGATCTTCCAGGTTTAGTTTCAGCTTGGTCCAAAAGTTTCACTAGAATAGGTCGATGATCTGAGCCTCTTTTTTATAAAAACAGTTGATTAGAAACATGAAACTTCTTACACCAGCCTGGATTACCAAAACACCTCTCAAGTTTACTTTGTACCCATTTCTTATTTCTCCAACCTCCCCAAGTGAAACTATTTTCTTGACTTCTTAGCTCCTTAAGATAACAAGAGTTAATCATATTCACAAAAGGTAAGCACTCATTGTCAGACATACCCGAGCCCCCAATTCTTTTTTGCTACTATTAAGACATCATTGAAACCACCAATAACACACCATGGTTCTTTCCTTTGAGAGCTAAAACATGTTATCCTCTCCTAAAGATCAAATCTCAACCTTGATATAGGATCCTCATACACAAACGAAACAAAAAAGGAAAAGTCTGCAAACTCTACATAGCAATCCAAAAGATTTCTATTATAACTTAGGATATTAACATTCACTGTTCTTTTCCAAAAAAGAGCCAAACCGCCACTCAGACCAATAGGATCTATGGGGTTCGGATTCCACCCCAAGATTGATAGCATAAAACAGTCAATGGCTATGGCCCACGACTTAAATATCCGTTCATATCATCGACAACTTTAATGATCGATGGGCTATCTTCGTATGGGCCAAGTCCCTCGGTGAACCATAGATCATCCTTCTGACTTGTCCATCATCGACGGTCCTTCCGACGGATCGAGACATTCATCGATGATCTTTCCGACTCATCGACAATCCTTCCGACTACATCCTGGGGATAAAGTCTCTAGACACATCACGTGGGCCACAACATCGCAAGGCTCGAGAGCTACGACTTGACGTAGTTCTCGAGCCAAGTCTCCGCAAAGTCTCGCGGGCCATGCCTTGTCCGTGGCCCGCGAGCCACAAGAAGAACAACGCCCGCGGTCCAAACAAGGATTTCCTTGCTCGCGAGCCACGCGGGCTTCATCTTGTTCGCGGGCCAGTCCTACGATCCTTCCGAGGATCTTTCCGATTCATCGACTGTCCTTCCGACTCATTTAGATGTTCGTCGATGATCCTTCCGGTTACATCTCGGGGATAAAGTCACTTGACACATCCCACGGGCCATGACAACGCGAGCAAAGTCCCGCGGGCCACGACGAGAAAGAGAATCGTGGGCCACGCGAGTGGTTTCTGGCTCGCAGGCCACACGATTGTCTTGTGGCTCGAGAGCCACAGTAAGGATTGAACTCACGGGCCACACGAGTTTCCTCTTGCTCGCGGGCCACGATCCTTCCGATCCTTCCGAGGATCCTTCCGAGTCATCGGCGGTCCTTCCAACTCACCTAGATGTTCGCCGATGGTCCTTCCGATTATGTTTCGGGGATAAAACCTCTTGGTACGACCCACGAACAAAGCCTCCGAAAGACCTTGTAGGCCACAACAAGACCAAGGCTCGCGGGCCAGGATGAGCAAGGAACTCGCGGGCCAGGATGAGCAAGGAACTCGCGGGCCATGCGAAGTGTCTTGTGTCTCGCGGCCCACAAATGTCTCTCCGTGTCCCCGNGAGCCACAATCCTCCCGATGACCTTCCGATGTGTCCCACGATCCATCCAATGAACTTCTGATACGTCCCACGATCTTTCCGATCACTTAGGTTGCGAGCTACATCGCAACGTAGCTTATGGGCCACTACCCATCGCGTGGGTCGTGAGCTACATCGCAATGTAGCTCATGGACCACAGCTTCTCTTTTAACATCTACGGGCCACGACTCCCTCGACAATGTCTCTCGACACGTCCTGCGAACAAGTAACCATGTATGCCCCGCATGATTGTTCTCGTTTGAGTTTTGTAACCCAAGTCATTTCGTCGGTCCCGATTGATCAACGTTTACAACCATCGATAATTGGAAGACCCACGAAGAGCATTTCACATCCGTGATCACACTCTTTTTCCCTCGGTAAGGTCTTTTTCCCCACGTGGTTTTCCTTACCAAGGTTTTTAATGAGGTGGTCATCCGAACACATACGACTCACGAGATTATCGAACAATCTCGTGGACCCAAAAATATTCGTAGCTAGCCGAACAGTCCAGTTCCATCTCATGGGCCCGTTGCCGTCTTTCATCAAGACAACCCTACGATGTAACCCGAGTGTCGTCAAGCAAGAAGGTTCGAGAGCGAGTATCATCAATATATCTTGGAGAAAAGGAAACAAGCCCGAAGACTATCGGAGGAAAAGGAAAGACGGCCCACAAAGAGCTTGGGCCCAAGGCGGTTTAGCTAGGAGTATATATATGATCTAAAGTCGTAGGTCTTAGATCGATCATTCTCTCATATCTTGAAATCTCGAAGCAACTTGTAACCTTTGAGAGTTCTAAGACGACCCCACTTCCTTCATCTTTTTCCATTGTATTCTGTTTTCTCACTTTCGAGTGGTTCACATTAAGAGAGTCGACGACCCTAAAGGTTTCGTAGACAAGTTTTTGGTTGTGTTGGTGCCGATTGTGGGGACCTCATTGACTACTCCACACGAAGAATTGCTCTTACCCGAAGGCATGGTTCAAGTAAAGGATAGTTCTCAACAATCGGAACTCAACAGGTTACTGGTGACTCCAGTATCACGACGGCTCAACCCCGACGGATCTGTCATGGCCCCACCCGTCAACGGTGGCGACAACGACACTCGCAATTCAGAGGGCCCTATGGAGATCCCATCGGGTGGTGGGCTAGTTGTGACCACCACGCTCTGCCATGCAAGACAAACTCAACCAGGTGATCTCTACCCGACTAGAAGAATTAGCGCACGGACCCGGCCTCGCAAGTCCATGCGAAGTCTCTTCCAGCAGCTAGCTCATGTCGATCCCAAACACAAACCTGTGGACGCTACCGGGACCCAAAACCGAATCATCGATCTCGTCGACAACAACGACGAAGGGGTTCATACCGAACACGACTTTATTCGCGAGCCAGCATCACCTGCTCGGACCCACATGCCGGAGGTTACCAAACAGCCCAGGCAGGAACACTATGTTCGACAGTTCATAGAGGAAGACAACACTGGAAAGTTCTCCAAAGACGACCAGCTCGGCATGAACAAAGCTGACATCCTCTGACTCAGAGCATCAATGCGAAGAACGAAAACTACGATCCAGGAAGTGTGAACCCATATTCACAAGGCAACTCGTCAGGCACCAGAGATCGACAGTGTGCTAGCCGAATCTCAGAAGACACCCTTCACTCCTCACATCACCGGGGCCCGGATCTCCGACCCTGGCAAGATCAGCAAGATCCCGTACTTCGACGGGACCACAGACCCGAGGGAACATATGACATCCTTCCGGATTGCTATGAATTGAGCGAGGTTCCCCAAGGGATACGAGGATGCTGGTTTCTGCCTTCTGTTCGTCGAGAACCTCAAAGGACCCGCACTATAGTGGTTTCCCAAATTACCATCCAACTCCATCAGCAGCTTTCACGAGCTCAAAGTCGCGTTGCTCAAGAAATACTAGATTCAAGAAGCTATTGATGCTGATTTGTGCTCTATTTCGCAGGGACCCACGGAGTCTCTCCGATATTTCATCATAAAATTCAAGAAGCTTGTCTCGCAGGTCGTAGGAATAAGCAACCATGCAGCTCTACGCGCCCTAAAGAAGGGATTGTGGTACAAATCCAAGTTCCGCAAGGAACTGACTACACATGAACCATCGACCATCCAGAATGCTCTGCATCTCGCCAACAACTTCAATAAACGAGGAAGAGATACAAGTTCTCCGAGCAATCCGTGCACCCACACGGGCCCCATGCAACACGCAACCATCTTTTGACGCCCATCAAAGCATGAAGAAAGCGACTCAATCATCTAAGTATATCCATCACGAGGGACCCGGCTCCCACAACTACTTAGTCACCGAAGGAGAGGCGATCACTCACGATGCTAGAAATCCCGGAGGAAGCGGTGGCAGAGGTAACTGACATAGTCGAGGACGCTCCAAAGGTGGCCAAGGAGTCAGTTTGGCTACGATGAGAACACATTCTGCGAGATTCACCATGCTGTCGGACACTCGACACGGAATTGCAGGACTCTGGGTGCATGACTAGCAGCTAAGCTACTTGCAGGTGAACTCGGAAAGGCATTCAGCCTCAAGGATTTCCTATCAAAATAAGAGAATCAACCCAACAAGCAGCCTCAAGTCGAAGATAACAAGCGAGAACAGCCAGATGGAGATGACCAGGACGAGGCCCCATGACAAAGGATCAACATGGGCGGCTCACAGTATTGCATGGATACTGTCTCATCCATCAAGGCGTTCCAGCGGCAAGCGGTCACAACACCATCTAAGTCTGGCGGGCCCAACAATCCAGAGTGCATGATATCATTCTCTGAAAGGGATGCAAAGGGAATCAACCAACCTCACAACGATCCACTCGAGATCAAACTTGTGGTAAACGATTTCGATATGGCTAGAGTTTTTATTGATACAGGTAGCTTGGTGGACGTAATCTTCAGGGAGACCCTACGTCGCTTGAAGATCGATCCCTCCGACATCATCATTTCTCTGAAGCCACTCACTGGATTCTCTCGAGAAACCACCATGACCATCTGCACGATCAACTTAGCGGTCCAGGCCGGAGGAGTCACCAAGATCGTCCGGTTCTCGGTAGCCGACCATCCTGATATCTACAATGCAATCCTTCGACTTACCACCTTTGCATAATGTTTCCCACTCCATTTGGAGTCTAAACCTTATAGGGAAGTCAGAAGGAAGCTCGCATATGCCTCCTAACCGAGCACAAACTTCGGAAACCACCACGGAGCAACGAGGATGACAAACAACAGAAGAGGCCCAGAACAAACGACCAGTCTGTCTCGTCTAGCACATCCGAAGCTCCGAGCTTCGATATCCAACCTCGGAACCACGCTTAGTCTCACTTAAGCAGGCGGAATTGAACTACGAGCCGACTTGATCCCCTTCCTGGGTACGTATGCAGCTCGTGTTTACGACAAGTGCAGTCGGCCCCTCCTCTAAATAGGGGGGGGGGGGCAGGGGGGTAGTATACTCGTATACTCCCACTCAATTTTAGTGGCTTATGAAAAACTTTCGATCAACACCTATCTCGTGGGCCACACCGGCGATTCAGACATCACTATGCATGTCTCCGATCATTGCCCATCACCCATCTCGCGAAACACATCAACATTGCGACAGCATCGAGCATGTCTCCGATCTCTGTCCAGGTAACAAACTACCCCATTCCCTACCTAATACTTTCAACTGGCTAAACTTAGAACGGAATCCATACGCCTTACATCGTTTTCATTTACATTGCGGGTCCCATATTTTGTCTACCAACGAAACTTCCATGCTTTACGAAGCGTGCAGACACGGTCACGTGGTGTTGGTCTCGGCGTTGACTACTCCCGATGGGGAGCCGGTTGGTGTCAGGACCAACTCATGGTGATCAAGCTACATCAACATGGGCCCAGACGAGAGCTCTAAAAATGCAAACTACCATCGATGATAGCACTCCGAAGGGTTGGGATCCTTCGGAGATTCGAAAAAATATATACGAAAATTTCCCCATTGTTACTGGCGACAACAATGTATATACTCGGGGTCATGAACACCATCACTATGGTAAAACGCGAAACACCTATTGTCGGAAGCGGTCCCACTACGTGTAGAGTGGGGGGTGTGGAAGAAATAGTTTGTCTTTGAAAACCCAGAAACTAAACGCTGGTCATTACATCCCATAGGCCCATCTTTGATGCAACGTCACGAGGAGGGATCTGGTTTAAGCTTTCTCCGCAAAAGCCTAGTGACCCACCGAAACCCAGCTATAGTGCTGGAACGTCTCATGGACTAAACTTCCGATCGCTAAGGCATAATCATGCACGCGAGTACTCAAAGGCGAGGTTTATAAACTTAATCCTCAGAAATCTAACAACGTCCCACTGCCATACTCGGAAAACGGCAATGGGACCGCCTATCTTGTCTAACGCATCATAGCTCGAACAAAAGCTAACTATGCCATAGATCAACACGAAAATATTCATACATAACAAACCATCAAGTTCAAAACATCCAAGGACCTATGGGTCCCTACGATATATCAAGTACGGTGGATAAAGCCATCCAGACACTACATCTCCAAGTTATCATACTCGGACAGAACAAGTCTCAAACAGGCGACCAAGCGCCAAAAGTCTAAAGAAAATAACGAGGATAACACGGTCCCAGCGACCTACTCATCCTCCTCCATCGCATCGGCCTCAGCGATGGGAGTCTCAGTTAAACTCTCGACTGAAACATCGACAACAGATCTCCGACGATCTCATCGACAAAGGACTCGTAGTCGAAAGCACCATCCTGGTACATCACCTGCTTCTCGAGCATGCCAGCCTCCAGCTCCGCGAGATCGGGAGGGTCCTCACCACTCAAGAGCCTGATCGTCTTGAGAGAGTCCTCAACCTGCGACCAAAACAAAAATGCTAGTAGAACAAACAACTAAGCAGATATTAAGAATTTCAACTAAACGACTAACCTGGTAATGCATGGCCATCTGATCGGCCAACTCCTCCTTCAAATGAACGACCTTGGCTTGAGTACATTCGACACGACAGAAGAACATGCTGTCAATGTCACTCACCATCTCTCGCAGAGCTGTAGCATCGGAAACCTCCTTGGCCATTTTCTTTTTGTAGTTGGCAACCCGCTTCGCTTCGCGCTTCACTTTATCCTCTAATCGCATGATCTCATCATGGTGGTCCTCGCTCTCCGTCTTCAGAACGTCCAGCTGATCCTCGAGCCTCACCTTGTCCGCCTTAAGGGCATCGATGCTGCCTTGATTGCTGGTCATCAACAAGTTCTGACGAGCGATGAACTGCAATCAGAAAATGACAGGTGAAGGCCCACGATTCCAAGGGAAATCATCAAAGCAAATTCGGAGAGCACATACCTCCATCCCAGCACTCAAAGCGTTCAGATAACGCTCTCGGTGATGAAGAGACTCCACCTGCACGACAGGATTTCCAGCGCGAACCACCTGAGCAAAGTGCTGAGCCGCAAAGATAATAATTAGTAGGATAGACAACTGGTATTCTAAGCTGCTTTCTAATGTGGGAAAAGAAATTCTCATCAAAGCAGTAGCAATGGCAGTTCCTACTTATTATATGACTTGTTTCTTACTTCCTAAAACTCTAATAGGCAAAATTACTTCAGTAATAAGGAAGTATTGGTGGTCTTCATCAAAGAACAAGTAAAAAATCCCTTGGGTATCTTGGAGGAAACTAACAACATCCAAATTGCAAGGGGGTCTGGGATTCAGAGATTTGAGGAATTTCAACATAGCTTTGTTGGCAAAACAGTGTTGGAGAATCATGCAGGAACCAGACTCCCTCATTGCAAAGGTACTTAAAGCAAAATATTTTCGTAAAAAGCCATTGTTAAAAGTAAAACCTAGCAGTACTGCTAATTATGCATGGAAAAGTCTAACTCAAGGATTAGGCTTGATAAAAAAATGAATGAAATGGTTAGTTGGTAAAGGGAACAAAATCAATCCTTTAAAGGATAATTGGATTCAAACTGACCAAGTGAGACCAGCAAGTCATACTGACAGTGCTCCAATGGAAAATGTCAAAGTTGCTGATCTTCTTATTCCAGGAACCACACAATGGGATGTTAACAAATTAAGCCAATGGGTGGATCCAACAGATATTCAAGCAATCCAGAGAATACAACCAAGCAGAACAGTGAAGGAAGATAGACTATCCTGGGCATACACAAAAGATGGAGAATATTCAGTACGTTCGGGATACCATAAGGAGCATAGTCACCAGCAACTACAAAATTTATATGCTCAGATTTACCCTAAGAGCTTAACTGCAAGAGTACAGTTAATTAGATGCAGTATTTAGGGATCGAATCCACAGAGACTTTAAGTTGCCTATAGATTTAAGTATTAGAACTTCACTAAGCAGATTAAATAAATGTGACTAATGTAAAACTATTAATTAAAAATCAGAGAATTGGTTTTTTAAAAATTTAATAAAACAAAAGCTAGGTTATGGGTAATTCTTTGGAAAATCTGAATTTATAGGTAAGATATTAATTAGAGGATAATTAAGAACTGTCCTAGAACATGAATCACTAATGTAAAATCAGCCAACTGTCGTTGCGAAGATTATTTATGTTTAAATTCTAGAACTCCAAATTTCTTTGCAATATCTATGAATTAAAACAAGCATTAATCCTAGGTTCAATTGGTTCACAAAATC
>OVAP01006057.1:0-12146 GCA_900406295.1 Aurinia saxatilis
AGTTCTCCCCCTATATAAGAGATATAGGGGGGGGGGGCACGATTTTTGTAAAAGAGTTTTTGAGAAACCTGAAACCCTAGCCCCTGTTTTCCAGGAACTAGCATTCCAGCTTTTCCAGATCGTGTGCGTGTGGATACCAGTAGAGGTGCTACATCATTGGCACTCAGAGATCTCGATATCCTNACAGAGATCTTGTGACAAGAAACCTGATAGTCCCTAAGTGGTTAGGATAGGTCAGTTTCCCTACACTTCACCGATTGGATTAGATCTTCTTCTTCAAATGAATAAATCAATTTGTATGGAAGAAGAGATTGAAGAAAGAGGAAAGAATCAAAGAAAAACAAATATTGAGAGAGACGTGTGTGTTGTGGAGAGGGGCAAGATATGATTAAAGTTCAATAATATATGTATTCAAGTCATTCCTTTCAATTGGTTACTCATTTAGTTTCGGTCAAAATTTTGGTCATTTCTGCCAATTTCTCTTTCTGTTTTTTTTTTTTTTTTTTGTCAGCCAATAACATTACAAAAGATTACAACATGCATGGGCCCATACAAAACAAACTTAAGTTGCAAAGTGAAGTTGTAACGAATAAGCCCAAGTAATGATGAAACATAATAAGCCTAATAAAATAACAACAGCTTTGCAAAAGTTTTGCTCGTGAGGGCTACGTGTCGTTCATAGAAGCAAGGAAACTTCATCTTCTCCAAAACTCTACGCCGACAACACCACTTCTGTTGAATCTTTTCCAATATCCTTCTACTAACCTCCGTATCCGAGAACCATCTTTGATTTGCCCCAAAGCTAACTACAAACGGATAACTCATCAGAGAATTTATACAACTTGACAAAGACTCCAAATCTTTATCACCCGCAAGGAGAAAGCTTCAAAACTTGAATCTTTGCATCTCAGAGTTATTGAACCCTCTGTCTAGAAGACCCTTACATTTTGGGTAAAGATTTATACTCACAAGAAGAAAGAATCAAGCAAAAGATGGTAAAGGACTTTAGAGCCATAATAAGACTTTTCTAGTATCTATTGAAAAGTCTATTAAGAGTAGAATGTGAGAGGACTTAAATCGCCTTTCTTAAAATTCCGGAATACAAGATTCGATCTTTCTGGACTGGAATAAAGAACAAAAGGCGAAATATAATAAAACCCGAACTAATCGGGAGCCAAAACCGAACTAAGTCGGACCTTAAACCGATTAAACAGAGCAAAATAAAGACAAAAGAGAAAACTAGAACTATTTACATGCACGACGCCGGCGAGGCCGGACGCCGGCAACAAAAGCAGATCTGAAGCGGTGGTTTTACAAGCTAGAGAGAGGGGAGAGCTTTTAGAGAGAGAGAAAAAAGCCTTTACAAACTTTTTTATCCTTTCTCTTTCTGTTTAAAATATCCAAAGATTATATATATATATATATATAATATTTGAGAAACAAGAAATTCTAGGTGGCCCTTTTCGGAGCTATTTTATAATTTTTTCTAAAATATATTATTTATTTTCTTAAAAAGCATTATTTGTTTCCATAAAAATATATTATGTGTAATAGAAATCTTAGGTGTCATCGTAAGAGCTATTCTGTCATTTTATTATATTTTTTAAAAAAATATTATTTGTTTACATAAAAATATATTATGTGTCATAAAAATCATAGATGTAATCGTAGGAGCTAGTCTGCCATAATTTAATAGTGAAACATAACAAAATAACTTTGATAACAATAAACATATTGTATATTTTTTTACGTGAGTATAGTGCCACATAACAAAATAAATTTTATAACAATAATATATTGTACATTTTTCAATTTGACTTTATAAATCCCAAATAAGGGTATAGTGTCATGTAACAAAATAAATTTACAACAATAAACATACTATATATTTTTGGGAGAATCTGTAAAATACCAAGAAAATGGAAATGAGTTCCAAAAATACCATCAACTTTAAAAATTCCACATATAACACTAATTACATGGTAAAAATACATGTTTACCCTTAATCAACTACAATATTATAATAAATAATAAAGAAAATTCCTTAAAATACCATCATTTGGAGTGGTAGTTCCAAAAATACCACTAAAAGATTTATTTTTCAAATATATCACTTAAAGTTTATGCTTTCCAAAAATACCACGAATACTAAAAATAATTTTTAAAGATTTAGAATTTATTTATTGAGAAATTTTAAGAAATGCCCCTTTTTTATTTTACCTCATTCTCAAAACTCTTTTAAAAATGTCTTTGCTAAAATATAGAAATCATAAACTACCATTCCTTCGCCCTTCCTCCTTATTATCATTATTTTTTCTTCCCTCTCTCTTCCATTGTTCAAAAAAAAAAAAATTCTTTCTCTCTTCTTCTCTTCTTCCCTTCCTCTCTTCCTCTCTCCTCTTCCACCAATCATTCTTCCTCTTTTCATTTTGAAATCTAAGATTTCAGATTTTCATATCTCAGATCTAAAATTTCGGATTTCCCGATCTGAGATATGGAATTTCGGAATCTTAGATCTGATATCTCTTTGAAATTAGCAAAATCTTCTCTTCAACCTTCTCATCATAGTTTAATTTTCCACAAAACTCAGAAGTCTAGGTCTGGAATTTCGGAATCTTAGATCTGATATCTCTTGGCAAAGTTCGATAGATTGTCTTCAACATGTTAATGTTCATTCTGTTATATATATATATCTTTCATTTTTTTATTGTCTAATAAAACCCGTTTACAAGCTAGTAAAATATTATAAAATTTTCTCTCCTTTCTCTCTGATTTTTAAGTAATTTATAAAAACTTTGTTATATAATTTATAAAAATGTATAAAACTTATAAGGGATTAATAAGATTTTATAACGTTTTATAATGATTTCATAAGTTTTTATAAGGTTTTAAAAGCGAGTTTATAAAATTTATAAGATTTTATAAGATTTTATAAGTCAGCTTCTAACTTTTATAAGGTTTTAAAAGTCAACTTATAAGGTTTTATAAAGTATTAAAAGCGAATTTATCATATTATATTTAGTGGTAAAACACTTTTACAAAACGTTTATAAGAATTTATAAGGTTTTTTAAAAATTATATGGTATTATAAGATTTTAAGAGATTATAAAGTAGCTCATTCTTCTTGCTTAATCTCTCCATTCTCACGTCCATCAATCTGTTCTTTATCTTACTTTTTTTGTTTTGTTATTCAACTTTCAATTCTTTGTTCATTGTTTTTCAAAAAATTTCTTTTCATACAAACGATTTCTCTTTCAAATCTTTTTAAAATTTTATAAATGGTAAAACCGTTTTACAATGTTTTATAAAAAAATTCCAAATTCTCTAATGTAATCATAAACCTAATCCAAAACTAAAATCTCTAAATCCAAAATCTAAAACTTAATTCTAAACTTAAATAAACTAATTCTAAACTAAAATCCCCAAACCCAAAACCTAAAACCTAATCCAAAATTAAAATCCTCAAATCCAAACTTAAAACATAATCCTAAACTAAAATCGTCAAATCCAAAACGTAAAATAAAATTCTCTTAGTTGATGGAGATTGATGAGAGATAGAGAAGAGATCATTGATGGAGATTAGGAGAAAGAGATGAATCATCGTGAGAAGAAAAACAAATAAGAGAAGAAAAAAAAATGAATAATCGTAAAAAGAAAAGACAAGAAAAAAATGGACAAAACTGTCACTTAAAGGAATGAGAGGCTTAAGGTTTATTTTTGTTTGAGATTCCCCTTTATTTATTTTTGTTTGGGTTAATTATTTTATATTTAGAATTTAGTTTTGAAGGGTTAGGGTTTAGCTTTGAGGGTTTAAGGTTAAGTTTCAGATGTTTAAAAATTAATTCAAATTTAATGGTATTTTTGGAACATTCAAACTATTAATGGTATTTTCGGAAAATAAAACTTTTAGTGGTATTTTTGAAACTATCACTCCAAATGATGGTATTTTGGAGATTCTCCCAAATTTTCAAAATAAAAAATAATATTTTTTAAGAAATCGGTTTTTAAAAAAAAAAATTCAATCTTTTTTCTAATTTTTTTATCATAATTTTTTTCCAGATTTTTTTTTCATAAAAAACAACAACAAAAATTAGGAAGCCCTTACTAAACCTTAAAAACGTTTAGGAAGCTCTTATTAAATATTAAAAACATTTAGAGGTATTTCCTAAACATTGAAAACATTTAAGATAATCTATCTAAACATTAAAAACTATTTAAAAAGCATGTTCTAAACATTAAAAACGTTTAGAAAACTCTTATTAAACATTAAATAAATTTATGAAGTCCTTCCTAAATATTAAAAAAAATTAGGAAGACTTTCCTAAACATCATTAAAAAGTTTCAGGTGACCTACCTAAACATTAAAAACTATTTAAGATGCACGTACTAAACATTAAAAAGATTTAAATACATTTAGGAAGTCATTCCTAAATACTTTTAAAAAACTAGGAAGACTTTCCTAATCATCAATAAAGTCTTTCTCAATTATTAGAAACACATTTTTAAATAATGATATTCTTATAAATGAGTTGGTGAACTATTATACACCATCTGGAAAAAAAACATTGTAAATGTTTAAAGCTATTTGAAAGGTTTATTAATCATGAAACTCTTCCTAAATTAAGAAAACACATTACTAGATGATGATATTCTAATATGTTTTAGTAAACTATTATACATCAATTGGGAACCATTTTTAAATATTTAAAGGTTTTTGAAATGTTTAAATAGTCATTTACAAAAATTTAGGAAGGGCTTTATAAAATATTGTTAAGCTTTCACAAAAAAGAAACAAAAAATGAATTTTTTAAAAAAAATTGAAAAAGGTTTTTGAATTTTTTGTTGAAAAAAACGAATTTATTTATTTATATTTTTAAAAATATAATTATTAATAAACTTTGATTATAAATAAGATGAAAATCACAAAATGGCAATTATGTCTTTTTATGCAAAAAGATGGTACTTAAGGAACTTTTTCCTTCCTAGTGGTATTTTACTAAACATCATGTAGTGGTATCCTAGGGGATTTCTCTATATTTTTTTGTTTAGGTAAATAAATCTCAAATTAGGGTATAGTGCCACGTAACAAAATAAATTTTGTAACAAAAGACATGTTGTACATTTTTTGTTTTGGTTTATAAGTCCTAAATTAAAGTATAGTACTGCTACATAACAAAATAAATTTTATAACAATAAACATATTATACATTTTTCTTGGATTTATAAACCCCAAATTAGGTTATAGTGGCACGTAACAAAATAAATTTTATAACAATACACATAATGTACAGTTTCGGTTTTAGTTTATAAATCCCAAACTAAGACATAGTTTAACATATCAAAATAATTTTTGTAACAATAAACATAGTATACATTTTTTTTTTTTTTGAATCTCAAATTAGGGTATAGTACAATGTTGCAAAATCATTTTTATAACAATAATCATACATCACATTTTCTTCCATTAGTATATGACACATATACTAATTATGAATAAGCATACTGTATAATTTTCGATTTGAGTTTATAAATCCCAAATTAGAGTATAATTCACATAATAAAATAATCCTTATAACAATAATTATACTGTATATTTTCCGATTTGCGTTTATAAATCTCAAATTAGGGTATAGTGTCCCCTCAAAAAAACAAATTACATAACAATAAACATATTGTACATTTTTCAGTTATGGTTTATAAATCCCAAATTAGGTATAGTGCCCTATGATTTTTTTTTCAGCAACATATAGTGCCCTATGCTAAAAATAAATTTTATAACAATAAGTATATTGTATTTTTTTGGGTTTGGGTTTATAAATCTCAAATTAGGGTATAGTACCGCCTAAAAGATAAATTACATATCAATAAACATATTGTATATTTTTTTGTTTGGGTTTATAAATCTCAAATCAGGGTATAGTGTCCCTTAAAAATAAATTTTATAACAATTAATATCATGTATATTTATTGGTTTGAGTTATAAATCCTAAATTAGGGTATAGTTTCACATAATAAAATAATCTTTATAAAAATAATCATAGTGTCCATTTTCCGGTTTGGGTTTACAAATTCCAAATTATAGTATAGTGCCACCTACTAAAATAAGTTTTATAATAATAAATACACTGTACATTTTTTGTTTGAGTTATTACTTCCAAATTAAGGTATAGTGCCCCCTAAAAAAATGATTTTTAACAATAAATATAATGTATATTTATCGGTTTGAGTTTATAAATCCCAAATTAGGGTATATTGTCACGTGATAATCTTTATAGCAATAATCATATTGTATATTTATCCGTCTGGGTTGATAAATCCCAAATTAGGGTATCGTATCACGTAATAAAATAATTTTGTATCAATACAATAAGTATACTGTATATTTTTCGGTTTGGGTTTATATTTTTCGCTTTGACTTTATAAATCCCAAATTAAGGTAGCACGTAAAAAAAAGTTTTGATAAAAAAATGGTAAAAAAGTATGCAAGTAATACATAAAATTATGTTATCCCGCGCGAACGCGCGAAAAATCACGTAGTATATATATATATCATTTCCAATAGAGACACGTCGACAAGGCTAAAGGCAGAGCTTGAGGGGTACTTATAGGTAGCATCGTGTATGTCTGACCTAAATCTTTACAATGTTATCTTTGAAGACTCTGATGCTCAACTCAAGGATGCTTTAAACCACCAACGTCATTTCCTATATGCTAGAGCCTTGTTTAACAAGGTCTTCGTCATCTTGAATACAATACAAGACTGGTCTTTAACTCTCACAACTCCAACTGCAAATCAGGTGGATGTACGTATGGCTACTAATGTCACGAAAGACCATCGTTATCAATCATATATATCGTAGAATGGACCGGTTTGGCTAGCTACTCAACTGGATTTGGATAAGGCGAGTTAATTTCTTTGGCTCATTTCCGGAGTATTGAGTTCTTTTTTTACAATCCTATTGGTTTGGTGAAGTTGCTTGTTTTGTAAGACTTTATGCCGTCTTTTCGAAATGAAATAAACCTCTCTTGCGACCCCCCCAAAAAAATCACTTCCAATAGCAAACGCTCAAAACAAATAATTTTGGTTTAAAATAATTTTGAACTGCGTAAAGTGGTTCGGTGTAGTAGTGTCTAGCGATTAAAAGCTGACAGCCGTAACTATAGTAAATAAAACTGGGAAAATTAGTTAAATGGGTCAGTTTTTTTTTTTTTTTTTTTTTTTTTTTTTTTANTTTTTTTTTTGCAACTGGGTTTTTTCTCATATTTTTCTGTAAACAGATTTTATATGACCATGACTTGTAACCCAGCGGTTGTGCTAGTGTCATCATTGTGTCACGGCTTGGGTTCAAGCCCAACATAATGCATAATTATTGTTGACAATAATTAAAAGACAACAGATTTGTATATACAGTTAATCCCATTTTACCCCCTTAATAAAAGACCCTTAATAATAAGTTATGACTAAATATGAATTCATAATTTAAAATAAATGATCGGTTTGACTTGATTTGTTAGGGAATGGTTCGATAATTAAACCAATATCCATAATTTAATTTCATTTTTTAAAACGAATCCGTTTGATTTGGTAATTTTGAGAATTATTGAGTAATTAAACCAAAATCAATCATTTGAATACATAATTTTATTTTTTAAAACAAAAAGGTTTTGATTTGGTTAGTTTCAAAATTATTGGGTAATTAAAGCAAAATCAATAATTTGATTTCATTATTTTTCTTTAAAATATTTGGTAGGTTGTTTTGAGGATTATTGAGTAATTAAACCAAGAAAACAATTTTGTTTTATTGGATCGATTAGGCTTTAAAAACTGGTTTTGCAGACCAAAATAAGGTTCTCTAAAATCTTATTACTGTTGTGCGTCTTCTTGGTTACCACCAAAGCTTTTTGTATCTTCATTACCATCGAAGGTTCATCGCTTTTCTTTTGATACAACTTCTGAGTTTTCTAATTTTGTGTCTAATTTGTGTTTTTTGTGTGTATATGTATATAGCTGTGGAAGAGATTTTTTTTGTCTGAAGTGTATGTTTTAAGTCTTTATAAATCACAAACGTATATTGGAGATTCTAAAGACGAATTTTAACTGAGGTAGAATTTTGAAGATGAATTCTAACTGAGATAGAACACAAATCTACACTGCGATGGAACGATAAGGTAAGACCGTATGTGACTTCTAAATTGGGTAGAACGCAAAGATAAAACAAAATGAATCCTAGAATACGTTAAATATTTAGATATGATAGAAGATGAGTTCTAAAAAAGTTCTACCCACATAAAGGCAAAGGACGAGTTATATATGACGATGTTCGAAGTTAAAATTAAAAGACATATATAACGATGGTGTGTGAGAACTACCTTTCTGTTTATAATCTAAATAATACGTACACACAAACGTATATTGTCCTTTATTTTAATTAAAATTAGTAAAATTAAGGAATAAAAAAAATTAGGTAAGTAAGATTAACTGAGTAGGACTAATTACCAAAAAACATGGTTTTTGTTTTTTTTGCTGGAGTTTTTTGGCTTTACTCCAGCAAAAAAATATTTTTTGCATTATTTTTGTTTTTTTGGCTTTACTCCAGCAAAAAATATTTTTTCTGGCTTTTAAAACAATTAATTCTGATTATCTTTTGTTCATATAAGTATACTTATTATAACTTTGGAATATATGTTCATACATTCTAGCTTTGTTTGGAATTTTTACAACATACTATATATATAAGTTGTTTTATTCATCTTTATTAAAATTAAGCTTACTTAATTGCGAACATAAACTAGTGACCACCGTCTGCGCTGGAGGCGAGTCTCCTTTTTAATTTCCTTTAGACTTTCTTTTTTTCTTTCAGCAAAGAGAGAACACATTTTCTGGCTGGATTGAGATCCGTCGATGAGGAGTCCATTGGGATGGTCTCTGACTGTTCATATACAAAATATATTTATTGTAACTTTGGAATATATGTTTAGTCAGTATAGCTTTGTTTGGAATATTTACAGCATACTGTTTATATAAGCATTTTTATTCATCTTTATTAAATTTAAGCTCACTTAATTGCAAACACAAACTAGGACCACCGTCTGGGCCAGCGCCGAGTCTCCTCTTTAATTTCCTTTACAGTTTCTTTGTTTCTTTCGGTGAAGAGACAGAACATATGTTCTGGCTGGGTTGAGATCCGTTGATAGATAGTTCATCAGGATGGCCTCTGACTATGAGCCTTATCGACTCGGATCTTCCCTCTCCGGTGAGGAAATCAGTCTTGACTGATTTTTTAAACTCGGATCCGGAAAATTTTTGTCAATCTCTCTCTCTTCAATCGATATTTTCTCAAAACTTACCGGATCTTATATCCGATGCATGCATAGCTCTTTGTCTGATTTTTTGTTGAGACGATTCTTCAGTTCCGATTTTATGGAGTCATTGTATTATTCCGCCGGTCCCGACCAGAGGCTCCATATTGTTCCGATGATGATAAGCTTCTCCGGCTTGGTTCAATCTGCTCTTCGTCTCTACATCTCACTCTGCTCGGGAACTTTTTTTCTCAAGTTTCACAAGATTTCAATTCCCTCACGCCCTCTCTAGCTGAGCGATTTTAGATTGTTCCAATTACTTGGACTCTCTATTTGTATACTCGTCATGGAGGTGAAGTTTGGTTCTTAAACTTTGGAGGTAGGCTCATTCCACAAAGTGATCATTTTCCTAAATCTACTCCTAGAATCAAATTGAAGCCGAGTCTCCATCTTATTCGGTTTAAGTTTTTCATTTGTCTCCAGCAATCTCACCAATTGCTTGACGGCTCCGGTGATTTACTTCTTCACCGAGTTCTGTTTAATTCCTTTGTTGACTCCCCTGTTTTCTTTCCTTGTATTGTACCTTTTCTTTATTCTAATAAAATATTTCAGACAAAAAAACCCTTACTTAATTACATAAAAGTAGAGACACAAAAGAGTTACAAATCCATTCACTGAGAATAGCTAGGAGTACATGACGTATGCATACAAAAAAAGAGTACGACATTAGCTTTGAACTTTGAGCTATTCAGCTATACATATATTTCAGTTTAAGTGTCTTAACCATTATTCATAATAATGTTATTTCATGATTGTATTTAAGTCCAGGATTACATTTTATTCTTTGAGAAATGTGAGTACACTGAAGTTGTTGATATCTTGATAATCAGACAATACCAAATACCTCTTCATTTTGTGCTTATCAATGGGCCTTTCACTGCAGATGGCTGATGGAGTTCATGGAATATTTTTTAAAAGAACAACCCTGATGCATTGTTGAAGGCATCTCACCCTTGATATCAGATGAAAGGCTCTTCAAATTTGCTCAAACTATTGCTTCTTCGGGAAGACTTTTAACCAAGAGCATGATGGCAACATAATGAGTAGAAACATAGGGTAGATGAACAAGTTGGTTTGGGTTTGGGATTATGATTTATTGCAGGCGATTGCGAATAAACTAGCAGAGCTAAGTTGAGTGACAACTATTATAAGGATGAGTTACTTAAAATGGTGAGATACGGTAACTGAGATGATATTGTTTTCTAAAGACATCACAATCACATACGAGGATATTGATGGAATCATTCTTAAAGGAGAGGAGGCAACAACTGAACTTGATGGCAAGATGAACGAAACTGGCAGAAGATGTTATACCATTTAAAATGGATGAGGGTAAGGGTGTCATGGACCTTTTTCCAGTTTTTGTAATGTTGACTAGCGTAGTTGAAGCTTATAGATAATTGTCTGATCTGAATAGGTGCTGATTTCTATGACTTTTATAACTATATTTATAGGATGAGAACAATTTTGATTTAAAAAGATTGTGAGCGACAACTGGAATAATCCACTCATTGTAAAGAGAAACATTGAGAGGAGAATCAGGAGATGGTTTCAAACCAAATAGGAGCACATGCCTCTTCTTCTTTGGATAGCTTGCGACTTTGGCAAGTTTTGGGTTTTGCAAAACAAAGAAGGTTTGTTCTGTTGATTTTACTTAAAACAATTATGAACGGTTATCTATGAAGTTACTAGCTAATATATATCTATATATATATATATATATATATATATATATATATTATGCAATCGAGAAAGTATAAACATTGTTTTAGAGAAAAATGTTTGGTGTTCTACAGAATTTATTGTTTCTCTTTTAGTGTTGAGTTGTCTGATTTTTGTTTTAATCGTTCAACTAATAACAAAAATGGTTTCTTATCCATTGTTATTTTATTTATTTATTTTTTTTTTTTTATAACCGTGGGCCTCCCAAAGGCTTTCTAGGCCCAAGGACTAATCCCACGAGGTCCAACTTTGCCACTTTCGCGCTGGCAAGAGGCACCAGCGGGCTGGGTGGCCAAGTGGATTCGAACCCAGGGCGGAAGCTCCAGCTGGAGCCCCTTTACCACTAGACCAAAGGCACTTGGTTTTATCCATTGTTATTCATACTAGCGTCTTTGGTTTTTGTAAATTTTTTATCATTGTGTTTCTATATGCTTCCACTTTTTCGGGGAGATGGAAATGTTTATTTCTCTCTAGGCACATCATTGATAGTGATGATATTTTACCGCTTTTTGATATGATTTTTCGGTGTTTTATCAAAGAAACTATTTGATTTGAAACATAAACTATTAGATTTCACATTTTTCTGTTTGCAAAGTGTTTTGTGAAAACAATGCATTTTAGGTTGCAAAGAGGCATTTTCTACCAAATCCAACAAGTCAACATCAGAAGTCCATGTCCGGATGAAGGAGATGTTCATTTTGGAATGAAATGAGGAGTTAGGAAAATCAAGCTACGTGAGTTAGCTTTCACATGGACTTGGAATCGTGTCAATATTCCTCATGAGTAAGAAGTTAAGCCCAAATTACTGAAGGTGCATCCAGAAGCCCAGAAGACATGAATGCCCAATCGATCGGACCAGAGGCCCACCGATCGATCGAAACCCATTTTGTCAAGAAGATTCCAGAATAAATTCAGATATATACTGTTGCATTTGGGGAGATATTCCGGCTGAATCGCGATCGGTGTCGATCGACACCAGGGTAGTGTCGATCGACACCCCTTGTAAATTTTCCATAAATTACTTAAATCTGAGTTTCTTCATGTGCTTTCCATTTCCATTGATC